>PNEQ01091803.1:0-30027 GCA_003012365.1 Medauroidea extradentata
GGTGAGATATATTAGAATTTTTCTTTTTATTTATTTTCATTTTCTTCAATAAATTGGTCTACTCAATTGAGATGTGGTGCCTATGTTTTAATGACGAACCTACGAGAATCTACATTGTGGTAAGAAAAGGTATCTCATGCAAATAGAAATTATCTTACAAATTAATCCTTTCTCAACTCACCTTAGTCACCTACACACAGAAAGTCACACAGACATCATCACATGTTAGACGCTATAATTTACTTTAAGGAAAATTTTAAATAACTAACAAGGTTAGTCATGAGATATCACAGCGCAAAATTAACACACGTCGAGCTGCTTCAACGTTTGTAAAATTTTGTTTTGTATAAAAACATATAAGTTCATATATTTATAGTTGTAAAATTTACATTTAGCACGAAAATATTTTCTTCGCAAAATATTTCTTTGCTGCCTCTTTTATTAAAATAAGTTTTTATTAAGGCGACCCTAAGAGTGAGAAATTCTGAGTGTCGAATAGACAAGGGCTGAATATGATTTTAATATAAAACATAAAACGTGTAAACTAACTGATAGTATAGGGTTATTGTAATATAGTATTTGTATTTGTTTATAAAACTTATGATATATGATTTTAACATATGATTACGGATAGACTAATGACAGTTTTTTTTTCAGGTAATGATGGTTTCTCTAACATCGTGTTCTACATATTTAAAATACAGTAATACACTGTGGACAAGCTAAGATCCTCGCCACATGAAGGTCAGTTAACTACTGCTTTATGTACGTACATGTATTTAGAATATTCTCTATCAATCTTACACTCGCAAGTGAGATCAGATCGAGTACGGAGTTCTGTAATACCAAGGACGAGAGTACGAGGGCGTGTAACGAGCTTCTCAGTGGATAACCACAAGTTATTATCATAGAACAAATAATGGCACTTGTTTCTTATGTAATTCTATTGTTTATTTTCATTTGTGTTATGTGAGTGGTTATTTACGCAATGCCGAATATCATTGTTCATTGCAAGTAAATGTATGTAACTACTAATAAGACTTTGGCCACAAAAGGTGTGCTTGTTTTGTATCCATACCACATTGTTACAATTTGTACATACAACACGTACTAGAATTTTCGTTCAAACATTAATTGTTTTCCGTGAAATACAATGAAAGTAAAAACCGGTTATTCACAGAGCATAAATGGTCATCACATAATTAATTTTGAGACACATAGATCAAAATTTAACTTACAAAACTTTAGAACTGCTACAAAAGAAGAATATGAAAAATAGCTCAATTTAACAATGTTTTGAAATCATAAATGTCATTTCGTGGCATATTGTTGTCATATTTTCAAATAGTTCATAATTTATGTGTGTATTAACTCAGTTATAGGATTTACTATATATGCGACAAAAAAAATAGGATTTATATAAATTGTGATTTTGCAACAAAAATAATGTGTCGAATTTTGTTTCATTTAAAGAAAATGGAATCACAAAAAATTTTAACAAGTATTACATAGTATATACAGATCTACCTTGAAAATAAAAACCGCAGTCAACATCTTCAACATATTATTTTTGTAAATATGTGTATGGTACACGTGTTACAATTTAATAATGTAACCGAGACATTTGAGCAAATGACATCGCCATCAACAATAATAGTTAAATGTCTTATGGTGATTACAAGAAAGTAAACAATTTAAAAGAAGATGGAAGGAATTTTGAGGGAGAGAACAAGTTCGAGTTATTAGGTTTATTGTTTGAAACATGGCGACAGTGTAAAACATAAAATGCTTTGCACGATATACTAGCCTGTGATTTCAGTTGTAACCAAAATGAAAACAAGGAGCCAAAATTGGAAGTACTATATAAATCAAAGAAGCAATATGTCGGCGATACGGTAAAAGCTATTAGTACAAAATAATGGAATTTCTTAATCCCTTTTCAGACGTATATAAGCTTTGCAAGGAGAAATGAATGTATATTAAGACCTGGCTAAGTTTTACAGCTCAACTTATTTTAATTTTCGCACCACCTGTTACTCTTAACTTAACCATTTGTATGTTTTTACCGCTCATATAGGTTGACTTCCAAGGAGAAAGCGAATATTTTCTTTGGTATATTTTCTACGAGATCTTAATTTAAAAGAAAATAATCTTTTACCAATAAACTCCCTCGGAAAACCAGTCTACAAAGATACCCTTTGCAGAGGTATTAATGTTGTTTCTGTAAAATGTATTTACAAAGAGCTTGTTAGTAGCACTACACGACAATGTAGTAGATGCAACACTCATTAACCCTTAGTGTTAGAATAAACGTGCGAAAAAAATATTACGATAGGATACTATTATCGTTGTACATTTGTATTGTCAGCAACGAATTACAAGATACTTTTAAAAATGTCTAAATAATAATTACCGAAAGAAATAAACTGTATGATTGGCGTCTTCCACCAGCTGGAATCTTCCTCTGAGTTACCTTACAAGACACTAGTGAAAATGTACGAGGGTAGGGTAGGTCAGCCAAGAGTTAACTTTTTAGGTGTTTCAAATTCTACCCGAGAGAAATTTACTTGTGTTCATAAATTCAACTTATGGCCACTTGACCAGCTACTAAAACTAATAATATTTTAAAATATAAATACAAAAACGTGTAAAGATAACACTGCGAACGTAGCATTTAGCAGAATATTTATCATGTAGGAAACGTGTAGACTTTTTTTAATTCCTGCCATTTTAAAACCGTGAATAATTACAACATTAATTGCATGTGTTCATCGGAACCTGGTGATCGACAAAGCCTGGACACATAACTGAGATAACGTACCCTAGTGTGAGGACGCGGTGGTCGAACGGTCAGACTATTCGCCTCCCACCAAGGTTATCCGGGTACGATTCCCGGCGGGGTCGGTTCTCGAATTTTCGTGACGGACGATGCCACTGGTCAGCGGGTTTTCTCGGGGATCTCCCGTTTATCCCACCTTTTAATTCCAGCACTGCTCCATATTGACCATATGTCACCCCTCACCAGAGCTGAAGACTTTGATGCTGAGCTCTGACCAAAATCTCTCACTCACTCACTCACAGTGAATTTGTATAGGTACCTATAGTGTTTCTTGTATCTGACCTTACTCTCAGGGGCTGAGGGTGAATGGAGTTCAGGTCGGTGCAGGTTCCATTACAAAGAGGGCTAGGTTTGTCTTAGAACGTGCACCGGCTCGTCAGTCGCCTGTGTCGACGGTCGGGGATCTCATGTCGAGGTCGGCACGTCTAATTACACGTCGTCGCTGGGGGTTAGAAGGGGGCAGGAGGGGAAAAACCTGCTGCAGCTTTGTGAGTTTCCTCGTCTTTTGATTGCAGACGTCAGGTTTCCGCCATGATGCTGTGCGCTCAGCTCGCGTCAAAGACAAAGCCCCTCACCTCCCCCCCCCTGGCGTGGATTCTAAGACGCCAACGTTACCCAACCCCCTTCCTTCCACGACAGGCGTAGACCTTACACGTCCTGACGAAGTCAAAAATCTTGGCTCCAAGGGCGTCACCTGTCTTTAATCCAAATCGCGGAGATGGGAGGCATTAAAATTATTACAAAATCAATATTTAATTATACGTATTTGACAAAAGACTCGTAATTCCCTTTACTCTTTTAGGAACCACAGTATAAGTATTTCAGTAAATATAACGGCACAAACCAAAACATGCTCATAAATGTTAAAAGAAATACGAAAACAGCACTACATGTACTCAAAATATGTATAAAGTCCTTACGTTTATAATAAAAAAATGTGTTGTAAAAGAAACCTATCTTATATTAATAGCCACATTTTCATCATCTTTAACACCTTAGAATTACATTAAAAGACTCAAGTGCCCCTCCTTGCTAACACCCATGTTCCTGTGCAGCTCACGATTCCGTTCCCTCGCGGGAAAATCACAATGCAGATATGATTTATTCTCTCCCGGCAATATTAAAATATATATATATTTTTTTTTTCCATCCACCTGGGAATCCGAGCTAGTTTACGGAAAGCAAAGGATGAAGGTGCACTGTCACATAAAAAAAACATATTAGCACAAATACAAATACGAAACGCATAGAAACTTAGTTGGAAGGCAAATGAAACACACAAGTTTGGCGCAATGCAAATCTTTTGGTGGGTAGTGTTCATCTTCTCTTCATAATTGGATCGATGATCTTAAATAAGAAAACTTTCCAAACATTTATGTTGTGTTTGAATTCACGTAATTGGCCAATGTGATGCGAATAAAAGTGTTTATTGCACTTAATAAGTTCAAAATTATTTAACAATAATTTTCAAATGTTTGAAGTCAGAAATGCAATGACATTAATAAATTATAACTGCACCGTAAATAAATAGGGTCAATTGCGTAGGATGTACTGAAATGTTTAATTTATTAAGTTTATTTGTGAATGAAAATAGTCGGTCATTTTGTATTGAAAATATAAGTTGACTTAAAAAAAATATAGGTCACATCATTTTTCCATCCGTTTCTTCAAAGTTCCTTTGAAAGATTTGAATTTTGCGTAAAGTGGTTTGAATAAAGTCGTAGATTGTGTCTCAAAGATAACATGTAGCAGCAAAACGCAATGTTTTCCTATTTTTATACATTCATAATATATAAATATACGCAACCTGCATTTTCCATACTGAACTTATTCCAAAAATAATACTCCACTGATACAATAAAGAAAATACTACTGTACTCGGTTCCACCTCGGATTTCTATTATTGCGTGTCTGTTCGTAGCACAGTATTATAGAAGAAAAAACTGAATATACAGACTGCATTTACCGATACGAAACATATATGTGCAATACCAGCTTATCATATTAACATTATTTCATGTAAATAATTGTAAAAATTGTAACACCGCCAAATGTATACAAGGCAAATCATTCACTAAATTACTACTAGCGCTCGGCGACAATAAGGGAGTCACTTTCTCTTCCTAGAGAAAATTAGGCAGTATCAAGGTCTCTTCCTTTTAGACCGTGGTTCGCAGATACTGTCTGTTGCTATGCCTACCGAGTGTTTAGCTATAGAGTTTAAATGGGAAACAGTGTGTAAAGTAATTAATTTCCTATAGGTAGTATGTAATGATGTTTATTCCAAATACAAATTATTTTACAAGAAATTCCTTAGCAGGTAGAGCAACAAAAGGGATTTCCGAACAGAAATTATTCGCGCATATGCTTTTTGTAAAATCTAAGCACAACATTTTTGACCTAAAGGGCGCTGTCTACCGGAAGGGCATGGCGTGAACAAATGTTGTAAAATAAACTTTAATTGGAAAAAGTTATTTCGAAAAATTTGAAATACGTATTCAGCTTAAAATGTGTTGATATGTTAAATGTACACTGTTTTACAGCTTTAAAATACATAACATGTACTAATAGCTTCAGTGGCGTCGCGTGGAGTGTTCCGAGGTGTGCGGTGACCAGCAGTGACTATACACAACACTGAGTTGTCTGAGGAACCATTTGACTTGTATGGTCAGAAACACTCCACAGCCAGTAGCGTACAAGAGGCAAGGTAAACTGTAAAAAAATTTAAGGTAAATTTACAATACATGTAATGGAAGCTAATTACCTCTACAAGTAAGGGAAAATTACTCAACACGTGTCAAGGAAAGTTACTCAACTGGTGATGTAATTTTTCATTACATACTGGCGCAGCCCTCTAGGACAATTTGACATAACGCGCGAGCGAAACTTCCGAGTGGTTTGTATGGCGAATACACTACCTTGCGGAAATTTTCACACATATTCGGAAATCAGATTTCCCTCTCAAGGTTGGGGAATATTACCATACATATGATAAGTAATATTACTAACTTTTTTTTTACAGTGTAGGAATTATCCTATAATATACATACCTTGGTCTCTGCAACAACACAACTGCTCAAAGCGTATAGTCGCTGCTAATACCGCACGCCTTGGAACACAGCCACGCTACGCCACTGAATAGTATTGAAGTTTCAGCTAGGCAGTGTAATATATTGACTTATTATAGGCGTCTTGGGTATCTGGTACAGGTGTGGTGGTTGTACGAAGTGCCAGATATGTAAGCGGTACTAAGTCTGCTCTTATTCCTACACGACTACGGCGCCACATATTCTTCTGGTGCATTTTGAAACATAGACGCCGCTGGCCCCTTTACATTTCGAACTTTGGGTTTCGCTGATCCCCCCGCTGCATGGCATACGTGATGGAGAAGGGATTAGGACAGCAGCGCGCACGGCGAACGCTCAGGAAAGGATGCTGCGATATTTGGAACATACGGACGTGACTGTTTTATTCATACATAACTTTGGCGCTTCGTGGATCCCTCCTGCCCTACCCCTTCCGTGTGATCTACTCTGCTCACGACCGTAGTGCTAGTGTGCTATTTCTCAGTAAACTTGTTAGCGAATCTGTGACAAGAAAACAAATTTGGCACGAGACATGTTCGTCCTAGTTTCCTCGTGAGTGGTTTTTGCGATACTATCTGCTGTTGGAACAATGTGTTTTTTTTTTTTGTAATTTTTTGCAGGCGTTTGAAGGATGGGTTCTTATTTCTGCTCATACAATGTTCTTTTTTTATATTGAGTAGAAATAAAACTAGGGCATATACGACACAGTACATATTTTTTCATTTAAGAAAACAATCGAATCTCATGTGCATATCTAGTCTTCTGTCACGAATGGTTTTCCAATACATTCGAACAAAATTAGCTTGGATGCAAGTTACAGATTCTCTCTGCCTTTATTTCATTAAACTGAAAGAAATCAATTCAATATTACTGTCGTAAACAATCACAACAAGAAACGGCGATAGAGATATTGTGTCTTTTACCGTATTTATTACAAATGGATTACGTTTCCGAACGTTCTTCTTGCGTTACTCTGGTGTTTCGCCGGTGTAAATCCTGATTACAAACTGTAAAGAGCGGTGGACTGCGAACTACACACGTGGTCAGCCCACACTTGAATCTAATAAACAAGACCTGCGGCATGTTTATAGAAGGTAATTACGTTGTTACGCCAATATTAACATTTCGTTCCTGTGTTGGAACGCTGTGATTGAGGCAGCGACCTAACGATATTATTCGAGTTGAACACATCAATTCCCGTAGTTTGTTTGACTATTGCTCCAGGAACAAGAATTCTAAATTCAGTGTTGATGAAAATCTCCCGCTTTTTTTACGTGACACAGTTCACTTCATTGTTTCTAATATTTGTGCATAAGAACCTTTTCTTTTTGATACCATAGTTATTCAACAATATGATACTTATTGTTATTGTTGGCTGCATAATTTTCATATACAATCACTATGTTTACGCAATTACACTACAAATATAGAAGACAGAAATAGTTTCTGTCATTTACATACATACTTATTAGAATTCACGGAGAAAATTTTCCAGGCTATAGGAAAAAACTTTACTCAAAATAATTGAGGAGTGTCTGTTCAAAAAGTGCTATTTCCACCTTTAAAAAAATTGTGGTGAAATATGTACAGTACTCTCACTCCATTTTGGTCATGATCGTCAAGTTTGGGGTACGTTTCACGAATGGAATACATTGTTCTGCTCGGGAATGCACAGGGAATTCGATAGTACTCAAGTACAGGACGATATCATAGGCAGATTCCGTTTTTTGTTGGGAAGTGGAAACAGCACCTTTTAAACAGAAAGTGTGGCGAAAACTTTCAAAACTGGACATGTTTACAAATATCTGGAAATGTGTTTAACATACCTTCGATAATTAGCTAGTGAATTACACATAAGTATCTAGTCAGATTTAATAAAAACATTTCATAAAAACTTAAAATCAGGCAAATATTTGGATTTTCAGTCAAAACTAGACATGTCCACTCCACTAGAAATTTGCATTCGTAACAAGGGCACGGCAGCTGGTACTATTAGGTCGGTTGGGGTAAAGTGAGCACTAGAAATTTTACCTTTGAAAAATATCACTAGCCGTAACTGCATATAATTTAACTTGTATGGTTGGCAGCGAAATTACGCAATATAGTTCCGCGTAATTTCCTATTTAAATACAACAATGCTGACACAAAATCAACTAAAATTTACATAATTGTGTTTGATACAGTTAAAAAACTTTTTAAAAATCAAACTATACAGGTTCCTACCGACTGCACAATTTTTCTTACACGTGCAAACATCAAGTGACGTGTCTAGAGAGGTTAGGCGTTCCCGTCGTTAACCGTTACGCGCGGAAAGATACGAATTGGCTGAAAATAGAACTTTAGCAGGGCTTTATTAAGGGCTCACACTGTCCCGAATCGCCTATAAAAGACATAGAGGTACGAAACCCTTCCCCTGGCATGTTTGTTACCTTTAACACTAGATATATTCTCAATATTCTTTCGAAAGTATGCATGGCCATATTTTATTTAATAACAAACTGAACATATAATGTGCATATTTGCACATTAGTTTCATACTTTGACAGTTCAAATTACGAACAACAGAAAACCTGCCATGTTTCATGTTCGTTAGTTTCCTAACATATCGACATTTTTTTTTCTTTCTTTCTTTTCGCTTTCCTGTGCAACTAAATGAGGTGAACATTATAATGGTTTTGAAAGTTTTCTCCTCTATTAATATATCCATTTTTGTAAGCTCTTTATTACTCTCGTTACTTAAATGCTACTGATTTTTTACGTTTTTCGCAAAATATGTACCTACAAATCTTTAAACTGCTAAAAATAACTATTCGGATAGCCTACATGTATAGTACAGCGGTTATAAATTTCATACGTCATTATCGTTAAGTATGCGGGTCAACACGTTGTATAGTTGTGGTTCGAGTCGTTTTCTCTCTCTTTCTCTCTCTTATTCTCTTTTCCTCTCTCTTACTATCCCTCCTCTCTTCCCTCCTACTCGCCCTCTCTTACTCCCTTACTCACACCCACACACTTCCTACAGAATGCATTTCTATATTTCTATGTGTATATATGCGTGTGTGGTGTGTAAGTGAATATATAAAATAATTCCAAAATGTGAATAGTTTTCTTCTTCAGGTTTACGCGTGTGTATAGGTTGGACGTTTTGTTTTGATTTTGTTTTATTTCTCTGATCAGTCTGTTGTGTAGCTGATTTAGCGGGAAAAATTACAACTTCTTCAAACAATCGAACTTCAGAACCAATTTTATAAGAACACGTGCACCATCATAAGGGACACGAATTTTCCCATAGTGCTGTGTGTTGAACATTAACAGTCTTGGATTAGTGATTACATATGTAAGATTTCATTTCATAGTTCAGTTCACACTGGTTTTATTGTACGAAGCTGAGAGAATGAACAATTTTTCACGCATTCATTCGCTAATTCTATAGTAAGACTGGCATTGTCAAATAATATTTAATATATCTGATGTTTTAAAACATAACCTCAAATTCTCCATTTCAGTAAGAAAAAATAACTTTCAAGCATTTTTGACGTACACGCAATTTTTTTGTATTCCTGGACGGAAAGTATTTCGTTTAAATTAACTGGTACGTGTGTATCAAAATTCATCGAATAGACACTAGTGAACATTCCTCGTAAATGAACTAATTAATTGATTCCTTTCGTATTCTAATATATTAATACTTACCTTAATATACCGTGCGTATATTGAACATATTTTAAACTTGGGAGTCTTACACGGAGGTAAAATTAGATGTGGGTAGCTTTGTCTCTTACTGACTGAACTTCAATGTTACATGAAAACTATACAGACATGTTCAGGGCGTCAGTTCGTGTTAAAACATAATGACTTTATGTTCTTTGTGTGGTTAATATCACTATACTCTACCGTTGAGAAATGTTGTCGGTTTTGTGGTTTCACAAAAATGTTACAAAGTATCCGAGACCTGGAGCTGATAACGTCGTGTAGTGTGCTCGAACGAGTATAGGGCAGTAAATTCCGGCCTGTAACCAAATATTAACTCGACATTTGCAAGTTGTTAGTTGTAATGCATTCACAGTACAGAGAGCATTTTTTTAAGTTACGTTCATTATTTTAAACGTAGTCTATTTGTATCTTCCGATACTTTTAAATGCAGTATTAACATATCAGAATAAGTAATAAATCCAGAGTTTAGAGTAAACCATCTTAAAAGTCAACGTCAAGACCACAGTAAAACTTATATTTTCAGTGATCATTCTCGACAAGACAGTCTTCAAAAATGCTCAATTTACCGTTACCAGTTTACAGAACGTTTGCCGGTCGGCGTGAAGTTGTCTCGTCACAGTGTAGCCGATCTGGGATTGGCTAGTGTCGTTTCCGTTTTGGCAGATATGCCATCATCAAACTTGTGCTAGTCTCCACTTGGCACCTGGGCGGGTGACTATTCGCGTCATACGTTGGAATTGTGGATAAAAGTGTAAAAAAAAAAAAAAAAAAAAAAAACTAGGGGAGGAACGAAAGAGAGTGAAATAAAGAGGTGAACGTATCATCTGCAGACGTACCACACCCCGTTCGGTTCTCCCGTGAATTTCCCTCGGCGGTAATACGTTAAGGTTGCGGTCGCGAGAAGGTTTCCCCGTGACGTCACTCGCAGATAGTAATCGTTGTCGTTGTGCGCATCGCGGCTATAAACTTCCATCTACATCTCCTCTCCCTCTTTCCAACACCAAGTAGAGCTCACAGCGACCTTCATATATATCTCATCTAGTTCCAGGGTCGTGTTGGTATCATCGGCTCCATCTAACGTGGTCCCTCTATCCCGCTTGTAAATCCTGACCAGCCCACATCTCTTCAATCCAGCACACCCCTCATACCCCCACTCCCACCCTATCAAACTGCGATCCTTCCCAGATCTCTCCTCCTGGTGACAACAAATAATAATAAAAACCTCCAGAATTCTTTATTACCAATAAATTAATAAAAAAAGAGAGAGACGGGCGGAGTAGCAGAAGCCCGTGTTATCTGCTAATGCCGGCGCTACTTTATGGGGTGCTCGTTACTTTTTACTGTTGGCGTTTGAAATTGAATCTTCGGTTTTTATGCCCCTTGCAGGAAGCTGCGAGGAGGCGGGGCCAGGTGGAGAGGGGCGTGTCCCGCCACGAGTCGGCTAGATCCGGCTGCCCTCTCGATTTATTGCCTTCGTCTCGTCAGGGGTGGTTCCTGATCCGCTTCCCCTGTCACATGCACACAATTTCCAATTAATTCCTGCCATTATTTTCCCGGCAATAGATAAAATTGCGGCAACAGTGTTGTCTCACTGTAGCCACGTGTTTCTGAAAAATGAGACTTCGTCATTTTCTTTTTTTGGTTTTAATGAAATTGGAAACTTTATGATCGTTAAAAATTAAACTCAGAAATTCGCATATAGCAACATAAAATCCGTTCGCTTTCTTTGATTTCTGTGGAACTCATATAATTGATGGTGCAGGAAGTACTTTACCTTTAAATTTTGATACAAATAATTTAGAATTACTAGCCTAGTTATGTAGAACAAAAATATATATTTAAATTTTTTAAACAACTGCAAAGTTAAATTTTAATATGCAGACAACGTGTATAATATTAACGAAATACTGATATAAACATTTATCTGACATATTATTTTTTTTCTAAATTTCATTCTTCATTAATTTAATGTTATTGTCCTCCAAGATTTTCTTCATTTAGATTGCAGTAATATTATTACCATGTTGTAGTTTTACATTACCATTTTATTGCATTCATTACGCTGCATTCCTCTCTCTCTCTCTCTCTCTCTCTCTCTCTCTCTCTCTCTCTCTAACAATTAATTAAACATATTTCGATATTTTTTTCAGCTAACAAGCTTTCTCAACTCTCTAAAACTAATTTTTTTACAGTGGAGAGGGAAATAAAATTACTAGTTACACTTTTGAAATTTATTGTTGTTTCCGTTATCTCTTTACTGAATCTAAATTCGTTGGTATTGTAAGTTCATGGTCAGCCGACTGACTACTTCCAGAAAATCCCCCAAAAATTGTCTGTAAAAGTCCAGTGCATATTCTCCCTCAACTTATAAAATTACCCTGGTCTTTAGGGCTCCATCTACTAAGCTTAAAGACACGGAGTCAGAATGTGGAATGAACTTTAATGAAATTACGCCTAGGAGAACCAGGTGTTAAGGTTACTCTTTTGGGAAAAATCCTCATGTTATTTATATCTTACGGAATTGTGCCACAGAAATGTATGTCCGAAAATATATAGGCTACCTACATGTTTTAGACAAAATATTTAAAATTATTTGGTATTTAAGTAGAATATTGGAAATAATAAAATTATATATAATACAGTTAGATCAAATTATCGGGATTTTAATCCCGATCACTGAGAAGAAATATATTTAATATTGATTTCCTGCTTAATCTCAGATGTTGCAAGTTTGGGTAAGAATATATTTTAACGACTAATATATATTATTGCTTCCATCCAGAGAGGGTGACAGACAGCAGGGTGTGTCAATATTTTAAAACAACGCGTCATGAACCCAACGCGCAGTAAACGAAAATAAACATGTTTCGAAATGCACTATTGTAATATAACATTTTAAATAATAAATTAATCAAAAATATTCTTCATAAAGTGATTTCGGCTGTATGCGTAAGGCCACAGGTTATCGAGATAATTGACCGAATAAGGACACCGATGAGACAGCATCACAGACTGTGCAATACATGCAAATTACAACCCAGAGCAACCCGTTGAGAGGTTTGAAAGGTAATTGGGCATTTACGTCTCGTCGACAGCGAGGTTATTATAGCCGGTGACACACTTTTCACAATGACTGGAGCTGGGAGAGGAGCCGGCCATGGCCTTTAACACGAAACAACCCCAGCATTCGCCTGGAGCACGGCCGTAGAAGAACAGGGTCTGGACACTCGCCTGGATATTTGACCCCCTTGTTGTTTGGCTGTAGTTCGCCAAGTTACCGAGAATATTGTGTTTTATTGGCGCTGATGTTACGGCGGTCGGACTAAACTCCGCCCACTTCCTTTCCGCTAAGATAAACAATTTATCAAAACGTATTTTTTTATCAATTTATGAAATACTTTCTTCGCTCACAAATTGAAGCAAAGACTCCAGCAATCTTTATTTACTTTATAAATTTAACAATGGAAAAAATTGGACGGAGTTTGAATCCGACCGACCGGAAAACAGCGCCAAAAAGTACGGCATTCTCGGTAACTTGACGAACTACAGCCAAACAACAAGGGGGTCAAGCAAAATACATTGTTAGATAGGCGAGTGTCCAGACCTGTTCTTCTACGACCGTGGCCTGGAGCGATTTCGGAAAACAATGGAAAACCGAAATCAGGATGGCCCGAGCCGTGGATCGAACCAGAGTAGTCCAGAATGCGAGTTCAAAGTGTTATCGTTGAACCACCTCGCTCGGTACTTTTGAAAGGTGTCCTGCACGTTTCGAGTGGTACGCAAAACAATTATTTATTACTATGTGTTGAGGTGTTGAAATATGTTTTACTGTATTTCTGTGAATACGAAACTAAGTGTTTGAGTCAACTTGAAAGCAGTTATAATTATTAGGGGTCGGAAAATTTCGCAGATTCAAGCATGCTATAATTATCGCAAAAAATTTTTACTGTTTTCTGGCTTATAACACACGTTGAGTCTACCAGAATATGACTGGCTTTAGCTTGTACTTGGAGCTGTTAACTTATTTGACCGAGCAAATAAGACTCCCGCTATTGTAATGTTTGTTGCCTGTTATTGGTCTGCAGGCAGCTATGGTCTGTCAGACATACATAAGCCAATCATATATATTGCAAGAAAGTACAGCGTTTTGAAGGGTATGTTGGCAAAAATTACTTAAATTATTTTCGGGATATACCTCTCATCTCTAGCTAGAATCATTGTCATGTGCATATTCAACCCCTTTCTATTCGTTCATTGTCTGTTGTCATAGTGAGTATCAGCTAGTGGATAAATGTTCGACGCTTGATTATACACTTATAAACATGCAGGTAGGTTGAATCCGCTAAATTTTCCCTCCCCAAAAGTTTATTTGTGGGGACGCGATGGTGTGTGGTTAGACTACAATGATAATAACTGGTGATCACATCCACCTTCGTAATTTATATGTGCGTGCTCAGATCACACAAACACTATTGGTTTCCGTTGCATACTCAGCAAACAAAATGTGTTTGTTTCGCCTCTGATGCATCCTCCCAGGAAGTATAGTTATTAGATTATTTAATATCTTGTTCTATTCTCATTTCTATAATTTCGTGTATATGAAACGTGGTGGTCGTTGCTGTATGCCGATATGTTTCATTCACTCTTTTATTCTGTATTTGTTCCATACTCACCTCACTTTGTCCTATTCAGCGCTCAAGATCTCACTGTTAAAATTGTTTGACAGCAGAAGATACATTATGTGTTTTTATATTCATTATATCGAATTATAAGCATTGCCTTTGATGACATGAATGCGTAATATACAACTCAACTCCAATGCATTAAAACTTTGGCATAATCACTTCTTACATTACTAAACTTATTGTTTTCTGACTTATTAATATTAAAAGTAAATAGCAGAAATAACAAAATCAGCCGTAAATAAAGATGTCATGAGGTACATACTTTTTAACAAAATTGGTTTCATTCGTGAACATTACTTTACTTTCTTAAACAAATTAAAATACATGGTTAAAACTGTTCGTGTTATTATGAAGACTTTTCCTTATTCAATATAAGTCTACGATTGATTATTATACAGTTAATTTAATACTTTGGGGCATCTATATTTAATGTGAGGTATATAATATTTTCATGAGTTCATCTTAATTATTGCTAAGTAAAGAAAACTGCAAACTTTAACTACTTCGACGTGTGCTTATGTAAAAACTAAAATACATGAAAAATTTTAATTTGGGGTGGGAGAGACGAGATGAAAAAAGTAATGTATGTAAGTTACTACGTATTCTGTTTGGTTATTGAATATTATATATATATATATATATATATATATATATATATATATATATATATATATATATATGTGTGTGTGTGTGTGTGTGTGTGTGTGTTTTGCTTAAAGCAGGCCTAAACGCAAACTAAAATTTTTCCACACGCTTCAAAAGGTTTATTTGAAATGTACCAAACTAGCTTAAGCCGATGATTCCCACTGTGACTAAAACAGGTCAGGACTTGTCCTCGGCTGTTTCACTGACTAAATAGTAATACAGACGTGAAATGATGTGGCGGCTCACTTAATACGTGTGAACTTCGCCGCTTATTGGCTGTCCGAGGCTGTTGATAATAGCCCCATGTCTGTTTGGCTCCTGCATGTTATTACAGTTCCCTATTGGCCCGACTGCATGCTAACAGGGCAACCGCCTTACGCTGGCGTCTCCGTCATATTGCTGGCCAAGCGAAGAAATTTGATGATATGTGTGAGAGAGTTTGCGAAATGTTGCGGGCTCTCCATAGAGTATGAAAGTAACAAATGAGAGTACCACGCAACTAGCTTGTTTGAACTATGCGAGCAAAGTTCTGCGCAGGTGCGAGTCGAAGAGCTGTGCCGCGTATTTACTGTTATTGTATTTTCTTATCCCCAGAAAACCGACCTTTGAACAGAGCAAATCACTTTTTCATATTTTATAAAATAACCTTAACTAATTGTCATTGGGTAATGGGAAAAGAGTGGTAAGAAGGCCTGCGCAGATCGGATGCGCTGACGAAATTGAACAGCCAATAGGAAGACACTGGCAGTAGTCTCTACAGGCACTTTGCTGTATTTGCCATTTAACCGTCTATTTCACTTATGTATTCCTAAATATTCTGTGGCTGTGTCACCAGGTTGACGTCGACTAGTGGCCCGCGTCACGAGATCGATTCTCGGCTCGTGTCTCCTGACTGGTTAGCTACGGTTTGACGCTCCAGGATTAGCTTCCGGGTCGCCAGCGTCAATATGTTCCACTCCAGCTGCTAACCTGGAGGATACCTCCGCTGTGATCACTAGTACAGGCAACTGTTCCCAGCATCTAGCAGTCTGTTATTACACAATCCGTTGTAACGCATTTCATATATCCGTACGCTTACTACCAGGGCCATGAATATTTCGCGGAAATAATTTTGCCGTAGTTTAAGCACATCTGCCACTCTTCTTCGTGGCTATTTGCCGCGTGTCTTTGTGAAGCGACGTCTCTCATTTGTCTGTGCCAATCACAGTAAGGTTACTTCAACATCACACGTCTGTGATTTGATGATAGAACCCCAATAAGCGCGAAAGTTGAAACACCCATAACAAACTGTTTATGAAGCGAATCTGCAGATGTGAGAGTACGCACTGAAACAAACTGGGGTAATATTCTTTTCGCGAAAATTTCGTGGCCCTACTTATTACACTCATTAAAGTCAGTCGAATTTTCAACTGATTCTTTAAGTGGTCAGATTAAGCGCTACCGATGCTGTTGTTTATGTTGCGCTGATGTAAAAGTATTGTTGTAAGTATGAAACTTCTGTTGAAATAGGGATAACAAACCAGTTCAGCTGTCGAAAATAAATAGAGTTTGTCTACAACAATCTTTAATATAGAAAAAGCTACGATATTCTTCATTTTACAGAACACTTTGTTGTTTGAACCATACAGGTAGTACCAACAACCAAACATGACTGTTGTTTCTAATTTTACACACGTATGGTAATTACAACAGTACGTTTATTTATAAGAACTAAATATACGTAAAATAGTATATTTATTATGCTATCATATTATTCTCATTCAGTCGGTTTGTATTTCGATACACGTTTATAAATCCTGTGGTCCTGAATGTTACGGTAACCTGAACGTAATACAGAGCACACGTTCGTAGTATGTATAATTGTTCCTTGCGATCAAGTGTGCGGCCCGTGTTGTAATCAAAGCTAATATTTAATCACCATAAACACTATTTACATTATTTTGATATTTATAATAATCGTAGAAGTAAAGCAGTTAAAAATCTACAAAATAAAACTGATATTTAAATTTAAAAGAATCCAGATACATAAAACAATGTATTAAAGAGTACGAAATTACTGTTTCAAATTATTTCTGACCCTAACATTCGTCAGGGAACCGCTATGTAAACTAAATACGTAGTTAAAATTAACGAAATTGAAACAGAATAGAACACAACAACAAGACCAACTCTATAAAACGACCAGTTGGTCCAAACATTTATTTTAAATGATTCGGTCCAATGAAATTTCTCGGATTCCGACAGATTTCTTTTTGTACAATCGACAAACTGTTTGCCGTTATGACAAAAAGACATTGGACTAATACAGGAAAGACTTCGAATAGACTGTCAGAGGTTGAATGTCTTTATGACACCCGGCACCCGACTAGCGACGGCTGGATGCCTTTCAGGACAAGATATTTTGTACTGGTAATCGACGCCAGGGTCGTTGATGAAGACTGTGTCTTTGTTCTCGAGTTGGCAGCCAGTGATGCGTTCGTTCAATTAATTGATTATTTAATTATTGTGTCTGGTGCTAGCCAGGTGTAGTGTCGCGGTGTATGTACACTCTAAAATAGAGTTTCTAAATTCGCCACATGTACTTATAGGAGTACTAAGAAAGTAGGTATGGTTAGAGATGGTGATTTATCGCGCAAATTTCTTAAGCCAACATAGCCTTCAAAACACTGTAGTTTCTTGCCTCTCATATGATTGAATGTTGACTGCCCGACACGACGTAGTTGTCTATATAAACGAATCACATTCGTAAAATAATATACTAGTAGAATTTTCATTGATTTTGTCAAATAGGGTAACCGTTATACGTACATACGGTAGCCAGTAGCATAAACAAAGTTTCCGAAATGCTGAACCTACGTTGCAACCTATCATAAAGTCAAGTTTTCCCGCTATAAATTACCATCTCTAGGTATCGTATAATTGTTTCACAGACCTCAATGGCAGTACTCCTAAACTTTTTTTAAAACAGTCAAATGCATACTAAAGTTACCAGACTTGTATTGTAACAACTGTAAAAGTTTGCATATTTACAAGGCGGAAGAATGGTAACTGTCCCATACTGCGTTTAGGTTAATTACTTAACAAACATTTTAGGAAGATTTTTGCAGTGTAAGAGTCACATGCCATTCAAAGATGCCACCCTCATAGTCGTAACTGTAAAGTGCGTAGTTCGAAAAATCCTGTAACAGAGTGCAGCCACGAACAGCAGACATAGCATTACAAAACTGCCGCCTTATAGGCCACTCGGCTACCGAGACATGGAGAGTAATGGTAATTCAATGTTGTATCTAGTAAATGCAATACATGTAAAATGTACATTGGGCAGATGTATATTATTTGACATTCGTCCGCTGTCTGAAATTAGTCATCCAGCCATGAATGCCGACCTTCTTGCAAATATCCATTTAGAGTTTCAAAAAAGTCATAGGACAACAATTGTCTTAATTCTGACAGCTGATCGTTGTCCGAAGTAAGAAATCCCGACATTTACGACAATTTTTTGATTGATATATCATTTTGCGTCTTGCAGATAACCATTTTAGATTTTAAAAATACATCGGGACGAGGGCTATATTTTTACCGCTTACCGCTGTTAAAAAAATACATTTATTTACCTGCTAGTCCCAGCAACTTTATGCTGGTAAATTTTAAGATTCAGTTAAAAGACATTGCAAACGTATCTTTATTTTAACAAGTTACTAGTGTTTCAAGAAAGGCATCAAGCCGTTAACGGTCCGGTATTTTCTTACAGATAACAATTTAGTGTACGTAAAATACAGAGCAAAGATATTTACATCGTACACACATAAGAAACTGATTTTTGTAATTTCGCGGATGTTTTTCAATTCTTCCAAACTGAGCATGATCTAATTAAAATTTTTTGCACAAGCATCAACAGATGCTGTATTAGTTATATAGCCAGGAAAAGCCCTTGCATTGTCGTTAAAATCTATCATAGTAATACTGATAGCGCTTCCGGTTGTTTCAGAAACTAAAGAAGTCAGTTAGAGAGCCAATCTAACAGGTAGGTATTATAGTGTTCAAATCAGACATGCACGCCTACAAGAGTTCACACAATGGAATATAACTTACACAGACCTCATCTACGTTATGTCTATTATCATAATATCAAAAGAGCACCAGTACGTTTATGGCGATGATGCATTTTTAGGGAACTATAGTTTTGTGGCTGAGGCGTCTATAAATTCCTCTCCAGTATTTGGGCATGTTCTGTGGCTTTTGTGAAAATTAAATTTTCATTTTATTATTTGCATGCTGGAGTGAAAATATTCTATATTATACCTACGTCACGAACACTTTTACTATCACATGTATTTCTTCCCTACATAAAATTTTTGGCTGTCTCATGCTATTTTGGAAGTATCGGAAAACTTTCGCTAAATTTACAAAATCATTTTCCTATCTACTTACGATGTGAATATCTATTATAAGCAGCAGAACATTGTTATTTTACGATTATTGCTTTAAATGAAAGAGTATATAGCAAACTATAATTTAAGCAGCAAGCAGTAACAATGTAATTGTGTTCGCTCGGATTTGATACAGCGTGATGAATACATGTTATGTTATATGTTTACAATCATAATGCCTTTTGAGTTGTGTAGACGCCTTCAAACAACGATAACAACAAATAGCTACTAGTATTACATACTTCGTGGCCAACATTATGGTTAGTTATTAAATGTAATTAGTCACAGTTACGGGTAAAAAAACACTGTTTTTTTAATGATTAGAAGTTCCCGATCATCCTACCAAGCCCCAAAACGGTTTTTTTTTTTCACTCCTCGCCAACTCCCACAGGTTTTAACCTACCCTCACCCTCCTGGCCGAAAAAGAGCAGAAAAATTCCAACCACCCTTCCCGTAGGAAGTGAAAGCCCTTTGGAATAGGCCCGGGGGGGATTCTTAATTGCGCCATTCTCTCCATATTGTATTGGAACGAGAAGTACCAGATAAGATTACAGAATGGTATCATTAGTCTAATAAAATTGTTCTTTGAAGACATCCGCTTTGAAAATTCTCCAGGCACAAGTTGTGTCTCCTTCTCCCCCGTTAAATTTCTGGTAACTTCTAGGACATCCGGGATAGTGTCGGTCACATGCCGCTAGACACTTCCCTGCAAATATTACACCCAGGAAAGTCAGTCACGTAGCGTAGTGCACACAGACCACGGGTCACTTGTTGCGCACGCCGAATCCAACTCTCGCTCACACTAGAAAAAAAAAGTGTGATAAGGTTGGAAGGGGTGGATTTGCAGGTAGACGGGGGCACCTTACGACCGCGCTCACGTCTGGACCGCCACGTCGTTGAAGTACGACCAGCCGCGCGCACGTGAGAGGGTAAAGTGGAAGAAGAAATCAATGAGCCCTGCTGGCTTCGGAAGAGGGAGGGGAGGTGTGTGAAGGTGAACGGCGGGTCCAGAGGGTGAGGAGGGGAAGCTGGAAGCTGCGAGTTGGAAGTTTTCAGTTCCACGGGTGAGACTAGGGGGAGGTCTGGTCCAGGCTTAGTTTGTTCGGTCTCCGCGGGGACATCCCGCGCTGCAGGGCTACCAATGGCCGGCCGTCTGCACATGAAACTTTCTCTCGTTGGCTTGGACATTTCGCTCGTGGTGACCCTGCGTCTCTGGGAGTTTACTGAAAGTAATACGTATATTCTACTCGGCAGTAGTCGTCACGTGACTGGATCTACTCGGCAGTAGTCGTCACGTGACTGGATCTACTCAGTCGTTGCAGTTTTAACGGTTTTTTGCTGCATTTATCTTAATGTCTTCCTGACACCGAGTTCGACAAGATTGATTTGAAAATATTTTATTATTTACTTAAGCAGTTACGTTACCTTTCATTACGCACATTGTATTCGAAGTATAAAAGAGTAATTATGAAATAACTAAGCTAATTAAAATTTTAAGTTAATATTATTACCCCGCACAATGTCGTTGAGACTGTGACTCCTAGAAACAATGTAATCCATTAATACGCACCTAAACGTGAAATGCAATGTTTCCATTAAGAGACACAGCCGATGATTCAATGCAACCTTCATTTATTAAAAGCAAATGAATAACATCAAGAAAACAGGTGTCGCAGTCTCTTAACACGAAGAGTATATGTTGGTGGTCTATAAAATTGCCACAAATTTTGCAGAAATGTTATATATTTCAGTCGCATATTTGGCAGACTTGTATCATTAGACCAAGTTCGGATAGTGCAGAATTTGGTTTTGCATTGGTACTATATACATATATAACAAATGTGAGGGTTAAAAATGTAATCTGTACAAAAATGCTGGAATAACCTCCAAAAATCTCGTAGAAACACGGAATTGTAAAGTGATATTTCTCAGACACAAATCTGTCATTCGTTGCGTTAATTGGGGGTTTCTCAAACGCAAATTAATTAAAAATTATAAATGTTTATATGCTTAGAAGGCCTAGTAATCGATATTTAAATAGTTTATTCCGTGCCTGTATTACATTCTTCTGGCGACATTTTTACTTGAGATATTCCTCCAGACTTCTCGTCAAACAAAACTACTACATTTATGCCCTCAATTGCCGTACAACTTATTTTCTTTGGTGTATACACGCGGGAGCCTGCGTTTGTTTACTTTTTACGCTCGCTTTCCTGTTTTTCGTCTGCTGGTGGCTATCTACTCTGCTCGGGAGTCGGGTAGACCTGAGTAGATCTGGCGTAGAGATCGAGTTGAATATTTAGAAATCTTGCTGGCCGGGAGACTTTTGTCATACTAAGTTTCCAAGTGGTTTTAGCATAATGTCTACTCTACTGGGTACATCGAGTAAGATTTCTTCTGAGTGCTCCGCTACAACCAATGTTTTCCTTCCTCTAGCATTAACTTCTTTCGTTGGCTGCATCTACGATGTCTGCATGCTCCAGTTGGTGACAGCGCACAGCCTCACATCGGAAGGCCACGGCAACATGTAAAGAACGGGCTACGTTCTGTATCTTTGATCTCCGTACTTTGTACAGTAGAGCTGCGAGTTGTCGCTAAAATATTTTTGTGTACCAATTTGTTTCAATACCTCGAATGTGCATCGGTAGCTCTGCTGTACAGTTATTGGCAGTCTCTGTTCAAACACGTCTCTCATTTGACTACACCATTCAGAAGGATATTGTTAGGGATGATGGTTTATCGTGGGAAAACTTGACCGTTTGCTGGGTTTCAACGCACGTTCAGCCTATCAGAAGGTACTGGTTTTCACTTGTACGTGGAGCTGTTGTCTTATTTGAATGAGCCAATCAGAAATCCGCTTGTGTAATATTTGCTGCCTGTTATTGGTCAGCAGACAGCTACATTGTGTCAGACGTACATCACCCAAATATGTGTTGCGTGGTAAGGGTTAATTTTGTGTGACCAAGTTTATGCATGCCTATGAGTCCCTGAGTGTACCTGCTGGTTGTCGGCGCAGGGCAATAGCAGCTTGTGTGTGGTCAGCCCCCTTGCCAAGCGTGCTTCCCCGCCTTGCCATCCTCCTTCGTGTCTTCGGACCGGGAGGCGGGACGGTTGGTATACTCTATCCATTCCAATCTATCCAGCTTGGGTCACTCCGCCTGTTCGCGCGCTTGAACGGCATTGGCTGTGCAATAAACCGTCGCACCACCTCGCGAGCTATCAACTGCCGACAAGTGGAGAAACGGAATCGCGCCTCGCTGTGGAAGAAATGGAATCACGACGGACGTTGGCGTCGTCGCGTACGTCGTAGTTAATCCATTCCACGTACACATAGTATTTCATACGCACAGAGTGATATTATGTTACAGAGGATTAAAAAACGCAACTGAACGATTAAATCGCCTATCCTGAACTAAAACACAACAGTTTAGTGTAGGACCTATTTCCTGCCGCAACGACACTGTTAACTAACCAGCCAACCAATGATCGAGAGTTCACCTGTGACAGTGTTAATTTCTGCTGCAATCTTGGACTGGATACATTATAACAAGCCACGAGTGTGTTAAGACGTGTTCGGGAGGACGACACTCACAGTAGGGCTTGTCTTGATTGACCATATTACATGGGTGTAACACGAACATAAATAGTTCATCATTTAGTTAGGGTAACCTAACCATCCGCTGAATTCAGCTGCGAGCTCGACAGCCTCTTCAACGCACGCACGACTGCGTGGATGGCGAGTCAAATGTTTTACCGAGCTCTAAACCACTTACAGTTGCAATACCTTTCTAGGTTTCAAGGGTGTGTTGTCACAAAACATTTTCGCAATATACCATCATACCTAGCTATCGTTGCACCATGCGTCTGTAATTTGCCAATAGAGCTTCAAGGCAAGTGGGAATTAAAACAACTAATTACTGAGCTTAAAGCGGGGTTTCAGATGTGTCCATAGGGCAATGAAACTAAATGGCTAGAAATTATTTTCGTCACAAAAAAGTAGCTCTAGTTATTTATAAGTAACAACTTAGACAATTCCCATTGCTCTTGCTTGGAATGTATTGGCTGATCTGCCGGATGGAATACTGGCAACCCCAGTGGTTATTTGCTATATTTTTGCTCTATGACCTGACTCATCATTAAAGCCTTATTACGGAGTTTTGCAGTGATTTCGAAAATATATTTTTTTATTGCTACCTAATACTCGTATCAAAATTTCGCTGCACAGTTTTGACACTTATATGTTATAACTTGTAGTTGAATTTTTTTTGTAAAATTATACTGAACGGTTTTTTAGATTTCATTACCAAAAGTACCACGTTTTTCGTCGTGAAAATAAGCAAAAATAAAGGAAATTATTTTTTAGCTGGTGAATGGTACATTATTAAAAAAAAAAAACGCGTCCACAGTATTGTGCATAGTGTGATTGCACATTGAATCAAATTTTTTTCAAAACTTTTGGTTAAAAAATATTTGAGTTATTGGCACCAGTCTGAAAAAAACTCGGGAACAAGCCCTTGAGTATATTCCAATGTATCATGCTCATGTAGGTCTACCCATGTATGCACTTATCGACACGTAACATCAACCGTATAACAAAGTTTTCGCTCTTTTAAATTAAGGAGAGACCGCGTATGTTGAATGGAGATACATTGGCTGAGTTATAAAAGGTATTTTAAACTGTTAAAAAATATGTGTATATGCTAACTTTAAAAGTTATAACGTTAAGGTTTATAATAGGCTTACTTATAAAATCTTTCTATTTGGCGAAATTCAACTGTTTCAAATGTTATAATATTCGTCCTCCTTAAGAGTAATTTGGAGTTTAGATTTTTTCGTTTGGGACACGGAAACGGGGCCGGCGATATGTCGACTGTAACATGTATATCAAACACCTCATAGGCTCTAGGCGCAGAGTACTAAACTAGTGTGCAGTGTTTACTTTGAAAGTATTTTTCAATGGGACTTTAAGCATTGACAATTAAATTAATATACCTAAATTAAATTCTCTTAAATTAAACTTCAGTTCCTAAATTTATCATTCAAAAAAATTAATGTAGGAGAAGTCAAATGAGGAGCACAAAAATTCAAAACCAGACATGTACAAAATCCCTAAAATGAGTAATATGCCCTTACTAATTAAACGAGCTGTGTTACATACTAGTATGAACTCAGCCTCCATAAAACTCATGTCTTATTGAAATGGGTATGTGTATTCTCAGTTAGTGCAGTAAAATATGATGTTTATTCACTTTTTTCTACAGCTAGATAAGTTGGACATAAGGTTTTGAACGTTTGCTCCTCAGATATTGCTTGTGATAACTTACCGGGTCAAAAAAGGTGGACATCTTTGAGCGACACGAAATGTTAGGACGGACGCTGAAGATATGTTTCGAAATGAGGACACATTTTATTTATTTTTTGCCGTACGTTTGGTAAGGTCAACTGCTTCGACTATCGTGCTGCGAGAACGGAAGATGGCCGCGATACTGGAAGCTCCTCGGACAGGACACGCGAGTACAGAGTTTAGGAACGCGCCCGCGGTATCGTTACGTGTTCCAAGTATTATTCCCACGCCGTCAGCCGCAGCTTGTGATGCATTGCCGAGCCACACGGGCGACCCGCCACTGCGAGAGCTTCTTATCTGTTGTTGGCGAGGGAGAGCTCGCCCTTATCTCGGACGTGACGTCACAGCGGGGATCGACCTCGAAACATTGCTGTGGCTGGCCGAGCTAATAACTTTCCCAGGCGCTGGGAGTTTAAGGACAGTTCGCCGATACGCCCGCTACTCTCCCTGACCTCTGTGTACGAGGAGAGGAGGTGGGCGAGGAGAAAAGGGGAAGGAGTTCCCGCGGGAACGCGCGAAGCGATCTCGCCTCCTGACATAAACCCATTTTCCTTCCGGCGACCGAAGGGACCCGAGCTTAAATTACTTCCCCTACGTACGCGCGCTGGAGTCCACAGACTGGAGGGTAAAAATTTGCTGCGTCGTAAGTCGCGCCGCTGGAGAAGAGAAGTTTAGTTTAGGGGGAGGGGGGAAGAGGCGTCGTGCTCTTTAACTTATTCATGGATCGCGTTGTCCAGTGTGGCGACACTGGGTTCGAGCCCTGGAAGACGATACGTGGAATTCACGTCTCGTCGATAGGAAAGCCATTAGAGACGGTGACGCAACTTGGTACAATAACAGGAGCTGGGAGAGGAGTCGGCCATGGCCTATGTTCAGGAATCTTCCTAGAATTATAATGGGGTGATTTCGGGAAACAATGGGAGACCGAAATCAAGATGACCGAAGCCTGGGATCGAACCCTTGTCCTCCCGAATGGGAGCCTAACGTGTTATCGTTGCACTACCTCGCTCGGTCGAGACCTGGAATAATATATATCTTATCGCACAGCTGTGCAATTCTTGGTGACGTGAAGAATGCACACTTTAGACAAGGCCAGAACCTCATTTTAGAGACACCATGCTTATTTAAAGCAATGTTTCGAAGCTTTCTAACGTAGCTAATAAACGCCTATTCATACATAAAAATGTACTAACCAGATGTATGCCAAATTCCGGTACAGACGTTCACTGATCTTTGCTAATGCTAAAGACTTGCCGCCAATAAAAAATAGTTTGGTCACCGCTTAAGAGGGTGTGGTACATAATTCAACGTTAAAAGCATTAATCTATAACTGTAGCTTTCTTGAAGCCAATTTGCACAGATTAAACTATAGCAATCCTAGAAAATAGTTTTAATCAACGTTTTAAACAAAATTGTTTCCAGTGCAACGCTTCTGAGGCACAATCTCTGACGCCAGAACTTCGTGCATTTAAATGCGGCGCAAGAGATCACGCGTAACGAATTAGTAATTCTGGATAAATATTTACTCATAAAGGTGGCAAATACTATTATCTAGGATTGTCATTGAGTAATTTTTCCATATTGGCTTCGAAAAAAGCGTAGCGATCAATTGATGTCTTCAACGTTTATTTATCTACCACACACTCTTAATGTCCTATATATATATATATATATATATATATATATATATACACATACATATATATAAATAAATATATATATAAACGGTTTTGCTGGAACATTGCACGCTAGTTCAGTGCTTTGCACGTCGAGGTGTTGCGGCATTTCATGCGCGCTTCAAGGTGCCCTATATTTCGTCACTTCAAAGCCTCTAACACTCAGGTAGGTTGGGCCGTTAAACCGTCTCACCTCGCTATTTTCAGTTAACGCACAAGGAGTACGCCTAGTAGAAAATTCAGAGTTGGTTCAACAATGCAACGATTCGTTGCGATGCGTTCGCAATATTGTGGATCCAGCTGCACTAAGTAAGGTAAGTGGGCTTTACGTCTCGTCGACAGCGATTTCGGGAAACCATAGAAAACTGAAATCAGGATAGCCGGAGCCGGAGATCGAACCCGGGGCCTCCCGAATGCGAGTCCCACTTGCTATCGTTGCACCACCTCGCTCGGTAACTGCAATAGCGAACACTTAATTACACTTTTACTGTCTGAGACCAACAGCTGATATCTGTCATGTTCAAGAGTGCGTCTTTAGGACGTGTGAACTCCGCTCAATACATCACCCGCTACGGTGGGAATATAGCAATTGGAAATACCAATACTTATCCTAACCGTATGGCCGTCCAAGGATAAGAATGACGTACTCGTGTTTCGATCTTCTTGGATCTCTTCAGATAAGGGCAAGTTGCAGGTTCCAGCAACCACCTTACAACACGGTTTACAAATTTTCGCAAACTAGAGGTTGGCGTGAAAGATACATAAACTTGACACCTTCGTACACTGTTATTGAAATTAGCAGGTGCCTGAAAGTTATTTAAAATAAAAAGTACCAACATTATAAGGAAAAAATATTTCTGGTGATATTCGTTATTAATGGACTAATTACTCCTTAAACTTGAAATTTAGGTTACAAATATAAATATTGTGTTGGAAAAAATGCATCTCACAGTTGTTTCCTGAGATTGCTGTTGTTTGGTTTTACTATATACACGTCATAATTCCTGCGGATTTCATTAAAACATCTCAGAGAAGATTTATGCATAGCAATTTCTGAACCAGTGCCGGAAGTCTGACCGTATGAAAGTTCCCTGTAAGACTCACATGAGTGCACGCAACAATGAAGTTGAACTGGAAACTGTATGTACTGCATGACTATTGCTACACGTGAAAGGAAATCGCTCACATGTTCAACAATCTTAATGGTTGTCAGCTGGATGGACGTACTTTGCGTGATCAAAGCCTGGATGTGCGAAAGTGCTAAGGGCGACAGGGCATTATCAACACACTTCATCCTGGCCTCTAAGCGCATGTCTCGGAACTGGCGTGCAGTCTCGTCGCCGATAACTCGCCTCAATAACACATCCACCCTATCATTTTATTTCGTAATATTACATCTAAATGCGCAATGTACTCGTCTACAGGATGTTGCGAAATTCCAGTTCAATATTTTGTGGAACTATCCTCACATTAAGAGGAGCCAAATTGTTTTATGAAGATATCTCCGATGATGCGTCTTTTCTTTACTACATTTCACAGAACATATTTTTGACAGTTGTGCTGTTGTCCCTCTTATGGCTGTTTCAATAAAAAAAAATACTGTTTGTTCCTATACCCACAGGTTATTTCTGCACCAACCAAATTATGATGACTGGCAAAAAATACAGTACATCAAAACGAAAAGTGTTTTGTTGTAGAACTTTACATATACAATTATCTTCTGAACTCTCAATTGATATAAATTTATTGAAATATAGACTTATATACCAATTGCACCAAATGGACAGTCAGCAGAGTGCAATTGTGCATAAAAGAAAATTTGCCAGCCACAAAACTGTTTTTACGCTGGAACTGCTTAAAAATTTTTGCCAGTACAACTGCCAAAAAATCGAATTCTTTCATGAGACGGATTGTAATATTACAGTAAAAAGCGCGTGGGCTAAATCGTGTAACTATGAAATGTCATCGCAGATATTATTGGCAGCTAGTCCTACATATAGATCATTCGGGTTAAATTGAGAACTAAAAATTTAACCTTTAAAAAATATATGTAATCGTTACTGCATATAATACAATAGTTGCCTTACAGCTTGTATGGTTGGCAGCGAAACAATACCGTTCCGTGTGTTTTCCTATTTACATGCAGCAATACTGAAACAAAATAAATCGAAAGTGACATAACTATATGTTACATCATTAATCAACTTTTTTATTTAACTGTATGGACTCATACTGACTGCACAATTTATCTTACACGCGCAAACATTAAGTGACGTGTCCAGATAGGTTAGACATTCCCCATCGTTAGTAGTTACGCGCGGAAAGATACGAATTGGCTGAAAATAGTACTTAAGCAGAATTGTTTTGAGCACTCACTTTATCCGGAACAACCTATACCAAGCGTGTCGTAATTAATTCAACTGTACGCAATGTCCGATGTACAGTCAAGGTGCATTGTCACACTATGTTCGCAAACAATTTTTTGCTCCTCTATACGTGAGAATTATTCCCCCAAAATATTGACGTTAAATTTTGTAACATCCTGTTTAGAGTCATTAAGATTTTGCCTCGAGATTTGCATACATCACGGCCGCAAATACAACAATTTTTGGCCACGACAATACAAAGTTATTAAGGTTTGTGAAGAATATGACATGCGTATACACACGCAAAACTTTATTTCAAGAATGCTATTCCTAACCGAATCTGTGCACACCGCTCCGCGGGCCTGGTTAGGTGGGCCCTATAAGACGAATTCTTAACAGTGAGTGATAGTTACCATCTTAAATTTTTATATTTTGTGTCACAACTTTTCTTCTGGGTAAATTTATACAACTTTAACCTAACTACATAGTAGAATACATGTTGATAGAATTTTAGACACCGTATATCTTTATTTTCCTTTATTGTTGTTACTGATCGAATTGCAGTTAAGATAGTTATAAGAATTTTCTGACTGCAATTCGATCAGTAACAAAAATTACGGCAGACAAAGGTTTATGATGTCTAAAATTCCCTCAATGTGTAGTCTATTCTGTAGTTAGGTTGAAGTTGCATACATTTACTCAGAAGAGAAGTTATGAAACAAATTACAGTGTTTCAGACGCATATATGCAACCCGCATCAAACCCGTATAAATCAAGGCTAATCTTACTATCGCTATAGCGATAAGAGTATTACATATATCAACATTATTTTCACGTTTTACCAAATACACAGTCGTTCTTATTTTCGCCGAGTTCTGCAAAATGAAGTATAATCAACGGTTTCATTATCAACGTGATACAAATATACGTTTTGTAAAATTTGTAGTCAACCATTCTTTAAACTTGACATCGACGAACGCAGCGAAAATAAGAACGACTGTGTATTTGGTAAAACGGGAAGATAATTGTGATATGTGTAATACTCTTGTAACATAGCATTTTGTCCAATGTTACAGATGCGTATAAATTTCAATTTATTTGTCAATTAACCTAGGTATTTACTATTCTATGACCATAGTTACCACGTGCCAGGAAGAATGTAAGTTTTAATTGTCTATGTATTGAATGTATAAGGTATTGTGGTTTTGAGACTTTAATGACTTCTACAGCTTTTATATCTAT
>PNEQ01091806.1:0-22645 GCA_003012365.1 Medauroidea extradentata
ATAAAAACATTCAGAATCAGTGATACCAACACACACGTGTATTATTTACCATTGTAGCTTGTTTTCGTTTTAACAACAACGTCCGCTGTTTCTGTGCGTGTGCTGTTTCAATTGTAGTTTGCAGCTCTGTGCTGTGCGCGTGTTCTGTGTCTGTGCGTGTGCTGTTTTCTGTGCTAAATCAATTGTAGCGGAGCCTTTAGACGTTATGTGATGCAGTTGTTTGTAGCTCCGGGCTATTGTTTGAGAGGTTCTGGGCTCAAATTAATTTAAAGGCTCTATAAACGTGCAATTTCGACACACAAGAACTGCAAGGCAGATGAAATTAGTGTAATTTGGATGAAATCGTTCAAAAGTGGTAAAAATGTATAATGCTGTCCACTATCCACTAAAATTCCTCGACAGCATCAGTCAACATTTACCATCTCACTAACCTTAAGGTTAAGGCACCAAATAAGTTTTTATTTCTGCGAATTATCATACCGCTAAAACTCCCTAATGTCACTTAACTTCAAGTGAAGGTTTTGAAAACAAATATGTAATTGAGGGCACCATCACCAATAGTTGTGCTCGAGGGAGATTAGTCTTCATACCACGTAAACAACGTATTTTATTCGATTACCCTCTTACATTTAAGAGATGTAATTACCCCACAACGTTAAATTTTCTGTGACTATAAATAAGGCCCAGGCGTAGTCGCTGTTAGTGACAGGAACAAACTAAAGACTGATTTTCACGTGGTCAGCTATAGCTACTTATTCTGATGTAGAGTAAGATCAACCTGCAGTTTGGTCATTCTAACACTTGATGACTGAAGTACCAATCTGGTGTACAAAGAGGTTTTTCAGTTAAATCAAATATTTTATGCTATGAGTAACATACGCGAGCAAAACCGCGGGCGCACTGCTAGTAAATTATAGAAATACAATAACCATATAAATAATTTCTTAACTTTTCACTCCTTAAGAGCCAAATATCGATAAATCCCTTCTTAGTGCATCCCTAAGTCTCGAGGGGAACCACGTGCAAAATTTCATGTTTGTATGTACAGCTGTTTGGACTGTGTTTTTTATATCAGTCAGCCAGTTAGTGAACACTTTTGTATGACTTGCTTAGTAATCATGTAGACACTATAATATAGTGATGTCGGAGAAAACAAACGAAACCGAGGAGTAAACAACAAAATAATAATTTTGATGAGTTCCAGGTTATACAGTACATTAACATTTTTATGTAATATAAAACCATTTTCGCCATAAAAGCTAAATATTCCACAATTTACAAAGTAAATTTATTGTTGATGCATAAGTATTTTATACAAAATAAAAACATTTTACTTCCGTTAGTTCCGTTATTTCTTCTGCTCTCTCTCTCTCTCTCTCTCTCTATCTCTCTCTCTCTCTCACTCACTCACTTTGTATGGCAACACTGCTATAACGGGAAATAACGCGCCGGTCGTTACTTTCTAGACACCCGTGATGTCGGCAGCAGGAAGAAGTGTAAAGTCACGCGACCATTGGCAGCAGGAATTTGACGTCCTTCTTAATACGTAACACGTAAACAAGAAATGCCTTACGCATTTCAACGAGACGTATCATTATCATCTCAGGAGAAGTCAAACTGAAATTATACGTGTAACTTTATGCCGTGTTCGATCCTAAAACGCTTGAAGTAGTCGTCCTTTCTATATGCGTTTCTAAATTACGCTACCTACAATTCAACTTTCTGTGCATTTATTTGTCATAATGGCTTTCTAAGTTAATTTTGTTTCTCCTGTAAGACACTAAATTAGTAGCTTCGGTGTAGGACGCGAGTGTAAAAAATCAAGATCAGTGAAGTCAAATGGGGGATTATGCTCTACCAAAAACCAAACAATGAATTTAATAAACCTGTTGGAGTTAATAACGTACTGCGAAATTTGTCGTAGTAATCTTAAAATATAACATGTCTTTTGATGCTCCATAATTTTTCACGAAAATAATTCTGCAAAAATTTGTTTCAACGCCTTTATGTTCACATATCTCTGCTCTGCTTTGCTTCATGGTCAGTGATTGGCTGTTTATAACTCTCAGCGTCTAGGGTTCTACCCGCAAATCACAGACGTGTGGTGTCGCATTAACCTTGTTCCTGTTGGCTCAGACAAATGAGCCACGTCTGTGCAATAATACATTCTGCATATAACCATGAAGCAAAGCTTCATATGTGCATGTAAGGCATTGAAACAAACTGTTGCAGAATTCTTTTCGCGAAAAATCGTGGGCTCTAGTCACAGACCAACGTGGTTTATCAAGCCACTCATAAAAGTAGAAACATCACAACAGTAAACAAGCACTCTACTATACGACTACCAACGTATGTCGCCAAACTTCTTCTAACACACCTCTTCTGAGCTAAAATGACAATTAGTAGGGCAACATGGCTGACACTAGACCTCGTCACACGGAAACTGCATTAGCAAGCGTCTCAACTTCTAACGAAATGTTGGCAGCTTGCAGTCTACCCAGGGAAACACTTGGTTCTTGCGCCTAGTATATTAAATCCTGACAGTATTTTCTCTGAAATCCACAGACCAGCCGGTAACATTTCTGTTTACAACGGAAGTATCTGATTTTTGAAACCTCAGGACGTCATCACTGTTTATGACGTTCGTGCTTGCGAGTGCTTCTTTCATTTGTTCGTTGCCACGAAAATATATTTGTTACGTAAATAATTTCGAAGGAAACCGTGGGCATACTTTTCCCATTGTTCAAATTTCGCTAACTACAATGCAGTTATTAATTGTGCACGATTTCCCTGAATCTCAACAAATCTAGTTTTAAATCATTATAGGTCGTGGGGTGGGGAAAAAGCGGAAGAGAGAGTAAAAAAGGAGGGGGCATGTAACCCACGTTAATGTACAACATTTTAACGGTGATACAATAATCATGGTTAGACAACACTATTTTATTTTTCACGCTAATACATCCTTTATACATTTACTTACGACAGTGAAAGTTTCATCGACCTTGCAAAACTGAATTTAACTCACAAGCAGTACAAATTGTAAGGAAAGCGCTCATATAAATTTAAAGTACTTTCATCTTGGAAGAGAGAGCATATGTTAATAAAATCGCATAAAACGTCTTCTGACAAACCAGCTGCTTGATTTCCAAATCACCTAAGTCCTTAGTGCCACCTGTTCATACCTATGGTTTGTGAAGAAACTGCTCGAGAATTCTGAAAGGCCTACATAAAATACAAAACCCTCAAATTATCTTGTCATAGCTAGCTTGTATTGAGTCAGCAACTGAAACAATAAAAGTGTAGATTTTATAATAACTCGCCATGGTGAATTTTTAACAATAGTCTATGGCATCGCGTGAACATTATTGTGACATAATATGTTGGAATTAGTCATAACCTATGGGCAGAAACATAGATTGTTATTAATCAATAATAAGTCTAGATTTTCAGCTGACAAATCAGCCGAATATAGTAAAAACTCCCTCTGCCATCTCGTTTCAGCTGTCATATTATAGATTGGTATCCGTGTTTGAGTGGTTTGCAACATCATTGGAACTTTTAAAAGAAACCAAAACCGAAATACAAATCTAAATATATTATGTATTCTTCCAACCATTACATTATTTTTTGTTATTCTACATTAAGGGAAAAAAGGATTTTCGTAAAGGAAAGTGAATTCAAACATTTAGTTAACAGCTATATTTAGGTCGTTCGATGAACATTCGTCTGTGTGATTAACCTTTCGGTTTGTAATAAATTGTTTTTCCCGGAATATTCATTCGCAATGGTTACAATTCTTTTTAAGTTTAATACAAACCCTTCGTTCTTTAAGTAGTTAACTACAAAGTTTGTGCACTTACTTGCAAGCCAACAAACAACATTACGTGTTTTACTTTTTAACATTCGTCAGTGTGGTATGTTTTGAAAGAAATGTTTGCCTCGTATTATTCATGTGTTCCCTTCATTTTAGAGGAGAAGAGGCAAGGTGATGATTTTGTATTGCAGGGATGATTCCAGAAACTGTCAACAGAAAGTTCTGGTGATTTGTTTACTGCGCTTTGGTTTTGCATACATGAGTTCGAAACAATCAGAGAACTTGCTGCTGCGGAACCCAAAAGCAAAGTTCTTATTAAATAATTCATGTTACAGGATTCTAGAAATGTAAGTCAAAACTTCTAACACCGAGAAGTAATATAGAAGAGACGTGACTTGATGAGAATAAGGAGTTGGCCGGGCAAAGTAAAGTTGAATATACCGATATTTCCATTCGTATTTCTGTCCCGAGTGGTTACAGAATTACTTTGAACAACTGAAAAGCTCTTAACAAAATGTGTTGACATTACAGTTTCCAATGCTGTGCTGGGGAAATTGGGGCTATCAATAGCTCTTACGGTAAGGCATGTGAGATTTAGATCTCATAGACAGCTAGGTCATTAGAGACGTCGATGCACAACTTGACACAATAGCAGGAACTGGGAGAGGACTCGATCATAGAATTTGTAAGTAATCATCGCGGCATTTGCATGGGAACAATGAAAAATTTAAGTCATAATGTTAGGAGCTTGGAATCCTCCCTAATGTGAGTTCATTATGTTACCGTTGCGTCATCTCGCGTATGACAGCTCGTACGGGACACTGCTATTTTAACCTGATGTGGATAAAACCTAACATCAGAACATATTATAGGAATTATTATGAGGATCTGCGTTTGTGGTTTTAAAAGAATTTTCGTCTCCAACAACACATCATGACATAACTCAATTAAATCGTGTCTGTACTTTAATGAAAGTAGCCAAAACAAGTCAAGGTTGACAAGACAATGGAAACCAAGAACGTTATTACATCTGGCTTCAAGGACGATTATACTAGAACGTAAATCAGACGTGTAGATTTCATAATGTTCACTTTAAACTACGGTGGTACCAGATAACATGAGTGAGAGATTTTTGGTCAGCGCTCAACATCGAGGTCTTTAGCACTGGTGAGGGGTGACGTGATGTGAGAATGGAGCAACGTCGGAATGAAAGGGCGGGGCAAACGGGACATCCCGAGAAAACCCGCTGATCAGCGGCATCATCCGGCACGAGTCGCACGTGCGAAAATCCGGGTACCGACCCCACCGGGAATTGAATCTGATCGCCTTGGTGGGAGGCGAGTGGTCTGACCAGATATGTTGTCGTCTATGCCACCGAGAAAGTGCTTTTTTTTTAAAGGAGACCTTTACTTTTTTAAAATCAAAAGCGTTTCCTACTCCTCCAGTCACTAGAATTCACATGTTGCTCGAATTAGGTGGTTCACAGCACCGGCTTGCACATTCTACGTGAGTAGCACTTTACCACCTGCAGAAGGCACATAAAGATGATTTCATCCGGTTTTGCTTCGTATTTAGACTTTCGGCTTGGGGACTGCCAAACTTAAAATCCAAACCCTAGTTTTCACTACAAATATTCTTAATCGGCTAAGTGAAATTCACAACGGAAGTTGTCTTCAACTACGTACGAAATATGCTAGTTTAAAAAAAACGTCTTGCTGCACATTCTTGTGGGTTCCAGGAAAAAAGATTCTTCATCAATGTGTAGAAAGGTACTACTGCCGGTCGTACCTTTTTTCTTCTTCAATACACCTGCGAGACATATTGCCAGGTTCCTGGAATCAGTGCAGCTTTTCCATTTGGGGATGTATTGGCCTGGATGAATTTACGCGGTGTCAGTGTCACAACCGCAAGTCTTAGATTTTCCTGTCCTCAGAAAATAAAGTTGGTGACACAATTCTGTGATGTTCACGTAAAATGGACTAGGTAAAACAAAATTGTGTTTTGAGAACATCTAAGAGAATTTCGAAGACGAATTGAGTATAATTTAGTATGCCAACATTAAGTCTTAATTATTTGCCTTTATTTAACCATTATAGATGCGTCCTTTTACCCAGACCTAGATAATAACATGTATAATGTGTTCTTATAATTAACTCAAGTTTCCCTTCATTCTAGTTATACCACTTAACCAAACACTACAGAATTTATCCATTGAGAAAGGCTTCGAAGTTTCTCTATGCACTTGTGTTTAGATGGCTTCACACGATGTAGAATGGGTTTCGTTTGTAAACTTGTTTGTTAAATTTAATGCAATAATACCACGCATGTCTCTTCCGAAATGAGTTAAAAGAGTGTGTGTTACACAAATAAACGCTAAAAACACTTACTGAAATCACACGTGTTTGAAAGCCAGTATAGAAAATCTACAAAAGAAGATATGCTATTATAAACTTTTATATGCATGTTCACTTAAACGTCGCAAAAGCAATGACGACAAAGATAATACTTTACATTTAATAAATTTCAGTCGAAAGCATACTGTGCGAGAATAACGAGTGCTTTATTTACTGACTACAATCTAAAATTTTCCTTAATTTCACTTCGCACATTACATATTTTCATTTTCTTTATTCTTCTGCTGTTAGTTCACATGACCATTATATACCGAACATTGTAGGATAGTAATAGTTCGATGCATTATGCTCATTTATTAATTTTGTTATGGATTTTTCAGTAAGTTAAAATTTACGTTAACTATACACAAGAAGCACTTGAGATTAATCATAAAGGGTATTATTTTATGCAACATTTATTTGTAATTAAGTAATTTAGTAGTATGTATACGTCACTATGCATATTATGTTAGTTAAGTAACATTATTTTGTAAACTAATTAATTTGATTGTTTAGTAATAGGTCAACTCGTTCCAGTGTTTAAAACTATTTTGAAAATTGTACCACAGTATGTATTAGGTGTACGTGTATATGTGTTGATTAGATGTAAGGAAGGGCCTGCATAGCCCTAATCGTGCCACCTGAAATAAAACATAAATAAATGCATCTTGCAGTTTCTTGCTACCATTCCATCTGTATATGTATATATAATTAATCTTCTTATTTTACAAAAGACTTTCAGAAGATCTAACGTCGGCATATTGCACGAGTTTGAGCCCATGTCACTAATCATGCAGAATTTTTTAAAAAATTTATTCATGATTCAATATTTGGGAAAATTTGTTAACAAATATTACAATATGTACTTAGTTAATTGCCCAGTATTTTATAACACGGATTGTATACGGTATATTTAACCATTCGTATATAATAATTAAGATAATATAAAATATACGGAAATTAATACCTCTCACCGTTTGAAAATGCCGAATAACTCTTTGGGATTAATTTAGTCAAATAATACACACTTAATCGTAAAATGTGATGTTTCTATTAGCGTACGAAACTTTGTCGATAATACGTCCCACGCTTAATTCATTATACGAAAATGAAAAATTTCAACAAAAAAGTTTTTAAAAGGACTATATTTTCTTCTTGTGCAACCAGCTTTAGAGATGAAGTCATTTGTTTTCTGTCTACATCGTTTGTTATCTTATAAACAGCGTATAAGTTACACTTGATCGCCGGCATACGCTTCTCAGGGGCGCGCCATATATCAAACTGGGAAAAATCCCCGAAATAGCTCAATGGCAAAATGTAACTTTCGAACACTTATCTCAGAACTTAAGCTAAGACTTTGCTGATCTGTGATGTTAATCACGGCTGTATCCGACAGAGTTCTGGCGGCTGCGATTGCAGCATTTCAATGACCTCGCTTGTTTCGGTCGTACGAAGCGTTATTTGTGGTCTGTATCCACGCGTGGCTGGGAACGAAAGTGGGGGGGGGGGGGGGGGGGGGGGGGGGGGGGGGGGGGGGGGGGGGGGGTTGTTGGGGTGAGGAGAGGGGTTGGCCCGTGGCTACCGTGTCGTGACTCCATAAATCTCCACCCCCTGATTTGCATGGCAACTTCCCCCGCAGACGTCACGGCGCGATGTCCACGTATCAGTCGGAGACGGGTTAGCTCCTGGAAATTGATTTATACTCCTTGCTTTCCGCCTTTTGGTGTATTTTTAGCGTTGTTACTGCTGCCCTTTCCCCAGCCCCTCCCGAGGGCTTATCTTCCGCTGCCCTGGCTTTTCTTCTGCGCACGAGGAACCGCTCGTTTAGCAAGACGGAAAACGTGCATGAAAGCAGCTTGTAAATTATCCTCCCACCGATCTAGAATGTTAGTTCTAGCTCTGAGTTGCAGAAGAAAGGTTTCTAGGAGTTGAGGTGAATGACGTCCACGTTAAGCCAGTTCGCTCTGTCCTGCTCTGCCTTCTACAAGACGTATCTGCCTATGACTTGTTAACAGTGCCGTATCACGGTCCACGTGTTACTTATAATTTGTAGACATAGCGGGCCAGAGTTATTAGGGCGAGAGAAGGAGATGGGGGATATATTTTTGTTTAAATGTACTATACACGTTTTCCTACTTAGTTACACACTGACACAGATTAATCATTGAAATTGCTTGCTTGGTATCATTGCAATAAAATTACATTTCAGAACTCCGGTACTTTAGTAAAAAGTGTGACTTTCCTCAGAATTTCCGGAAGGGGGGCGGGTTATCCAGATAAATCCTCTCCTTGCTACGAGTCAGTACACGGTTTTGAATGTGTGAACGGTATAACTCAATTCTGAACTTTATTTTTACTGTCATAGAAGGCCCAAGACTACTCCGTTTCGTTAACTACAGTAAATTTCGACAGTTCTGAGGAAACTGGAATTGTACATCGGACGCAATGTTAAATCAACATTTTTGGGTTTAAAATGTATCTTGAGATGCCAGTTTCACTATATGTATCAACATTATTTGAACAGTAGTTGACGTCAGAAATTTGAACATTATTCAAGTTACACAACGTTGTCTAGATGTCAATTCCATAATTGGCTAGTTTTCACCGGTAATTTGAAGTATACCCTAACATTTTTTTGTCAAACTGTTAGAAAAACAACTGCTATACGTCGTTCCTGTTTGTATTAGTAATGTTTTGTCTCTCATATAAATGGCATTAATTTAAAGTTTGTAATGTGTTTGCCTTTGAAAAAGCTTACATGATTTAATAATATTAATAATAATAATAAAACGTCTTTATTTGGCGCAGTTAAGGTAATTTTGCCTTCTCTTACACTGAACCTTATATATCACACACATTCTACAATTGACACTGTTAAAAAAATAATAATAACACAGGCGAAAAAAGTGAGTTTTGCAAGTGCCTAGTTAAAACATGGTCAACAGAAACAAAAATCTACTGAATTTCTGGTACTAGTTTACAAGTAGAACACTATAAGTAAAACACAACATATATTATTTATCAATATACACATAAATATTACAAGACTAGCAGTACTTAACGTATTTAGTCGGTGTTAGCAGTTTATCATGACATATGCATTTACATAAAACTTAGTAATTACACGTACTTAGCCCTGAGAATCTTAATCACTGTAATTAATCATAGCCAACTAGGTACCACACAAGTTTGAGCAAAGCAGTCTCTTTTTATATTAATAACACAGAAACAGTGATAATTATAGTTGAAGCATTAAATGGCACAGAAAAACAGATATAATAATAATAAAAAATCAAAGGAGAGATTACAAAAGAGTTATGATTAAAAAAAGAAAATCATTTATGCAGCCATTCATCCAAGCATTCATACGTAAATGTTTCCCCTTACTGACCCCGATCACGTAATAGTAAGCACTTCATTAACTTCTTTCTGAACAGCAGGCATGAGCCTGTACCACGTATGTTTTGGTCCAGCTCATTCCAGCTCCTAGCCGCAGAAATATTGAAATTATCTGAAAAATACTTTGATCTGTGAATTGGAATTAACAGTTTATTGTCTGATTTTGACCGTGTGGATATGTCGTGAGCGAAGAAAGATAGTTAAGGCGATTTCGTAAATATACAGGAGTGTTTTCACGCAGAACTTTGTTTAAAAGCAATAGTGCGTGAACTTTTCTCTTGTCACTTAACTTCAGCCAACGCAGCTTATTGTAATAAGGACTGAGATGATCTCTGGATTTAAGATTGAAAATGAATCGTACACATGAATTCTGCAATCTCTGCAACCGCGTATTTAGATGCTCTGCAAGGTCTCCGTATACAACGTCGCAATAATCGATGACGGGGAGTATGAGTGTCTGGACAAGTAGTTTATTAATACGCTCCGGCAACAGATTAGTGAATTGCTTAACCCTTAAGGGGTGATGTCACAATTTTGTGAATAAATGGTGAGGTGAGGTCCCAGGGACCTCAGACTTTTTTCACGCCAATTACTGAATGTATTTCATCAATAGTTGCATGTATATTTTTACACATACTTTAAGGTCTAATATATATTTGTAATAGGCAATTATACATTTCAAATAAATGAATACAATATGTATAAAAATTTTAATTTATGTAAGCAAAAATTCAAATAAAACAACATGTGTAATTCATTCGGCAAATATACTATAAAAATATCATTTCATGTAGTCTTTCTTGCTGAGATTATATTGAGTAAGTTTTAAAATAAAATTTGTTATAATCACAAAGTTTCACTGGCATAAAAAACTGGAACTCACATTGTTGCACTGCTATTTGGAGCAAATTTTAGTCAGTGCCACATTCATATAAAACAACACGTGTAATCCATTGAGTTAAAATCAAATAAAACTTTGTTATAATCACAAATCTTCACTGGCATAAAAAACTGGAGCACACGTTGTTGCACTATTCTTTGAAGCACATTCTAGTCAGTGTCACATTCTTCTGTACACCTCACACAAACGTTTTTGCTGCACTGATAGCATATAGGCCTATTGCATTTCAAACAGCTGTACTGGATCTTACGTTTGATTTTAGCTGGACACAAATTACAAGTTTTCCGGTTGGCCCTTGACAGATCTCCATTGCAGGACGCATGAAGTGGTTGAGGTTCGTTTCCAGTGATGCGACATATTGTCTCTCTCAATTCTAGTGGAAGTCTTGCATTCTTCATTCGGTCAACAAGAAACTGTTGAGTTAGTTGTTTCCCCAACATTTTCATAAACTATAATCTTGTCAATGGCGTTCTGTCCTTGTAAGATTGATGAAGAACATAATCATTTACAGCTGCAATGTCCACGATCTTAAGAAACACTGTCATCGGCCAGCATTTGAGTAAGGCGGCCACAGGAATATTTTGCACAAATTTTATCTAGTGAATCCACACCTCATTTTGCCCTGTTTTAAAAACTTACTACTTCTGATTTTCCCGTCTCAGGGTCGTCAATCTTGGAGGGATGCATGGATAAAATGAGCACAACTGCTGCCCCCCCCCTTTTTTTTTTTTTTTTAATAAATGCATGTAATGTCAAGTTTTTCGAAAATCCATAGAGAGATGTTCCAACATCACTCGATTTACTTGGCAGAAATTTGTCAGGATTTACCTTCTTAATTTTTTTTATATTTCCTACATATGTCAGCCCATTCGTTTTCAGTATTTCTACAAGTCGTACTTAATTATACCAGTTGTACGCAGTCACATTTCTATACGTTCCAAAAATAGGTTTGCAGAGGCGTAGGAATGCTTGTGTGGTTACTGGAAATTTCTTCTCTTCAACTGTTAGTCCTAGACCATCCGTCCCTTTTCCACAGTAGATGTAGATGTTGTATGCAAAGTGGTTTCTATCATCAGTGATGCACTGTAATTGTATGTCATATTTGGCTGGCTTACTGGGGTATGTACATTTTGAAAACACAACGACCTCTGAACAACACTAACATTTCGTCCACAGTAACACATGTACCAAGAGAGAAAACTGCTTACAAATTCCTATTGAATATGTTTACTAATTCGGATATAGCAGCTGTTGGGTCAGTTTTCTTGCATTCATTTATGTCTAGCTTGTTGTCAAATCTGATACACGCGATAAGTGTGGCGAATCTTTTAGCTGACATTACTGAACTAAGATTAATTCTACTACAGATTAGAAAAAAAAAAGGTTTTCTCTTATGGGAGCGTTTAGCACAGGGAAAATTTGTGCCGCTAGTTTCGCTGCAATCACATGTGGACCAGAAAAATTCGGAATTGTAGTAAAATTAATTTTAAATAGGCTTCGAAATGACAGAAGTCATTTAACTTAATTTTAAAGCGAAAATAAACAAATTTCGCGTTTTAGATTATTAACTTTATGCAACTTAAAATTCAGGAAAGCTCTGTGATTGGTCAGTTTGCGCCATTAGCAATCCTAGCGCTCAATTTTCCCTCTGCCAAACTTTAAACGTTGATCTTTCTAACCTGTAGTAGAATTAACTTTAACTGCGCGAAATATTTCGCGCTCTATTCCATCTGTAGCAAATAAAGAAGTAATATTTTCGTGGTTCGACTCGAAAACTGCAGAATGCACCAACAGACCGAGAGAAACCTCATTTCAGGAACATCACAGTCTTTTAGTTCTGGTCTGCTTGTTATTCCATATCTTGCTCTTGATTCTTGTAATTTTACGTTAGTATACATTACCACAGTACTTACAATGTCTGCACTGAAAATATTATTCCATAGTCTACTGTAATTGCATCGGCTTCTCGAGCCTCTTTAGCGGTACCACGTAGACCAGAACTTTTAGAACGATATTGTGACTCGGTGTCCGTACAGTTCTTGCTGGAGCAGATGAGGACCACTGAACTTGTTTCTGCCAGAAAAATAGCTAGGAACATCACTGCCGCTATAGTCTTCACTTTCGGTGCTGTCACTGTCACTGTCTGTGCTCGAAATAACTAACCTTGTATCATGACCACTCTGCAGTGGACTGTTAATATGTTCATCGGTATCTGATATGTCACTTCCAATATCTTCGAGTCATTGAGAAATAACATTATCAAAATTAGGATCTGAAGCACTTACGCGGGAAGGTCCTGAGTGTTTTGACATTACGTATATATTCCACTAAAAATTCCCATTAACTGTTATATGACAAGTTACGTTAATGGTAATGTGCGGTCCCACAGACCTCAAACTGTCAAAAGCTCAATAACTACGCACGACTGTTCGACTGGCTAGCAACTACATGACTGAGGGTCAGCACTAATGAAGGTACTATGCGTGGCAGAGAGCTGAGTAGCGGATATGATAACAAAAACCTCTTGGAGGGGGATAGGGGTAGGGGCGTTCCAGAGGTGAAAAGGAAGAATTTTATATTTGTATGAAACAGTGTTAATTTTGAAGACGTTACTTGGGAGAATATTTTCCTCTTACAAAAAAGAATGATCTCAGCCAATCTTTCCATAATGGCATTTCACGGTTAAAATTTGCGTGTTTTTACTTCATACACCACCGAAAACCAGTTAATATGATAAAACTAAAGATTTGACAGTGAAGGTACATATGAATTAGGGCATTAAGTATAAAACCCATTCAATAACTATTGTATTTATTAAAAAATATCTTAAATTTTGAATTTTTTATTACTTTTAGAAGTTTATTAGAAAATGAGTTCTGCTAGCACGGTGCAACGCTGTTTACAAGGCAGGTAGGCAACCACCTTAAGACTACTGTGAAAATGAATTTTACGACCACACACATTCGAAGTATTATTTTAAAGCCTTCAAACTTGGCTAAAATTGACTTTTCAGACGGTTGTTTCTCAATATCTGTGCGCTGGATTCGTTCGAAATTGAGGTCTTCAACTAGGCTTACACTGGACTTTCAAGTGGTCCCTTCAATGTGTATTTAATAAAATTTCTTAAATCGTTGTGCTATTCAATAGACTGACTTCAAGAAATTTAATTCAATTGATTTGTGCTCATGGGAAAGGGTCTTAAGCTGAGTGAGTTTGGCTTTGGTGCTCTGCCGTTTTGAAGCCTTAAGACTAGCTTACGATTAAATTACTTAAAACTTAAGACTTGTACTTATACCTATAATTATAGATGTGTAAACTAGGCGTTATTGTTTCTCAACAGACTGAAATTGGGTGGCTTATACTCATCCGAATACACTCCGTGACATGTACCGACCGGCGTCCCTTGTAGCGCCTTATCGATTTTTGCTTCTCACACTCTCTAAAAAAATTTTTGTAAAATTTACAAAGATTTTCTTTGTACTTTTACAAATCCTTGTAAAAGTACAAAGATTTTCTGGATAAATCATTAGTTTATAAAGTTATAAAGGTAAACTTTGTAATACTACAAAGGAATTCTTTGTACCTATATACCGACAGTTCCTGCACTGTAATTTTTTTTAGTAAAATATTACAAGGCACTTCTGTGTCGTTGTACAAACGTTTGTAAATGTTGAAAAATTTTCCTTGTAAAATTATTAGTTTATAATGCTAAAAAAAAAAACCTTAGAAAAAAATGTGCAGTCAACAAAAATGACTAGGTTCGCCGGAAATTACTTATGCAAAAATCACAACTTCTGGAAACCGTTTTTCTGGCATAAAGTGAATGTGTACTTTAATTGCGTGCTTTAAAAGAAAAAACACTTATTGCCAAACTGTGCATTGAATGTATACAAATAAATAAAGATTAAGTAGTACAGAAGTCATAGAGGTCTTGGGTAATATGCGTGTAAGATAAGCGTTTAAATATATTTTTTCTTACTAAAAGTACAATTACAAGGCTATTCCTTATACAATCATATACTTTGGATTTTATTACAAGAACAACCACTGTAGTTTTACAAGGAATTTCTTTGGCATCTGGGTTTCCGAAGATTTCTTTTGTAAAAGTACAAATTTTTTTTACAATACACACAAACACACCCTTCACCGGGCGGCTGGCTTTAAGTGCAGATAAGCATCGCCAGTAATGATGCAAAGAATCTCGTATGTCAAAACTGGCAAGATTTCAGGAAGTTGAAAATTAAAAAAATAAATAAATAAGTAAATAAATAAATAAAAAAAAATAAAATTACTTCTTCGTTAGTAAAAAAATATGTTTTTCAACATCGTATGGTTATGGAACCGAATTAATTGTAACGTAATGCTATCAGAAAAACTGTTTTATTTTATCACTGTAGATATAAATTGTTTTAATTTCCGCAGCTAAATTTATAATAATAGTCATCTTCGCTGACATTTTATTCACTTAAACAAATTACTATTTTTGTTAAGTTTGACTTCTAATTATTGACTACTGAGCAAGTCAACAGAGCGTTAATACATTAACTGTGTTGACGATCACCAGAAGTAAAATAAATGTTACGTTTATGCAATGATAAGCTCAATCAATCCTCATGCCGAATACGTTTCAGTTGAACACTATTGCATGGAAGTAATGGTCGGTGTATTTTTTTGCCACGAATTTGTTCTGTTGGAAATATTTTCTGCGACCTTCTGTGAATCATTGATTGGTTTACAGGATATTTTATTACTATAGCTTCATCTTCACTTGCTCATTCAGAACGTTAAACATTGTTCCACAAATTTAAAATATAATTTTAATTTTAGAAATAACTTTCACCTGACGTAAAAAAGTGCACTTGTTCATGAGATAGGTTATCAGTAAGTTATACACAGGAAGGCCCTATAATATATAATAAACACTAAACTGCTATGTGTTGACCAACGAGGGTACGAGGAGAATGTAAGTATGTTCTTTCTTGAACATACACACGTACATGTAGGCCTATACACACACGTTTAGTTTTGTGTGTACTAACCGACTATACTAAATACACTAGTGTATTTGGCAATACTCATTGTTAAGTATTGTTTTATAAAGCTCTTACAGCTTTTATTTACCTATTCGCTTAGTCGTAGTGAACACTGTGGTGCCTAACAAGGTGATGAAATAATGCGAAAAACTAAAAATGCCACTTAAAATTTTACTTTCGAAAATATTATTAATGTCGCTCGAATTTTTAAGTCTCTAGGATGCTAGTGCTCACTGAGAAATCCTTGGACAAAAATACATACAGTTGTGAAGACAGCATGCATGATTTAATGAATGTAAAAACAATTATATTATTAACAAACCTAACGCACATGATAACATACATACGTTTATTAGGCGGAGCAAAATTTTTTGAGTTCTGTACATATAACAAAATAATATTGTGTTCTTGGATAGTTAAATTAAAAAATATAGCTTTACCGTTTTTCAATTATATATATATATATGTATATATATATATATATATATATATATATACACACACACACACACACACACACACACACACACACACACACTGTGTTACAAACTTTGCGACATGACCCCTTGCATGAAATGAGGTAAAGTTATACTGTCCAAGTTTTTGGTTGAGGCCAATTATAATAAAGAAATTTGCAATTAAAAATTGAAATTAAAAAGCAGCATTTGTTAAATCAACTAAAAGTAAAAAAAAAGTTAAGGAGGTGGTTTTAATAACATCAAGGTGTACATTCTGTGAAAAAATTGTTTCTAATACCTTTCACCTAAAGTAGGTAATATGGCCGGTAAAGATGTTTCTGGCACATAGTTTTTTACCATCCCGTTTTTAATTATATTAATTGAGACTGTATGTAGCAGTAAACCGCAATGAACAAAACATATCGCCTTGTCGCAACACCCTCAAGCGAACCGCTTTCGAGAAAATGGCAGTAGGAAGCGTAGAGGTTTTCTGGTAGGCAACACGCGATGCACAAGAGATTCAAGCAACCCCGTCTGAAACAATTTTTTCAGATTTGCAGATCTTGTCATTATTAAATCGCACCAGGAATATCTCTTTATCTTTTGCCTTTTGGTTACTTTAACAAATTTTGGTTTGCAATATCATTTTTAAATAGTGAATTTAAGATTTACGCCCCAACTAAGAACTTGTACTATGTGTACATAACTCTACCGCTTTTTTTAAGGAATTACCTCGCAAAACTTGCAACATACTTTAATAAACATCACATAAAATGATTTACCGTAGGTTGATATTGATAGTCTCCTAAACTTGAGTTTGTGTAGCTTTATAACTAAAATCGATTAATTTGTATGATTAAAATCGCTGCATAAGAACGGCATTCTGCTGGCACGAGTTAATTCACTTCTGTATTAGCTCTTCACATAAAATTAATTTATATTTAATTTTAATTTAAACTACAAATGCGTAGTTCAAAACCAAAATTAAGTATGATGATGCGTCTGAGCGCCTATAGAAAGTACTGTTTTCAAAATTGCAAAGAATCCAGTATTGACAATTGAGGGCGTGTACTTATATATTATTCGGATGTTAGGGATACACCTAGCTATCTACCATTGAAGAAGGATCTCTGGCATCTCATTTACAGTCGCTAGCCTGGGCCCGCCCTATTTCTCTCCTGCGATTCTCTCTCAGTTTCTGCTCCTGCACGAGGAGTCGACGGACGTCGAAGGCGCGTGCGCGACTTATCGATTGTTGGCCGTGACGTCACGCATTACCCGGAGCCTGTTCCTCACTTTGTATGCATATCAATAGTGGGCGGAGGAGGTACAGGCGAGGCGAAAAGTGGTTGAAACAGAATGTGATAATTACTTGCAAAGAGTAGGGGAGGGTCGTTGTAGGGGAAGCTGCAATTAAATGAATACTGTTAGCTCGTGTACAGTCTGTCAAAAAAATTTTTAAAAAAATTCTGATCACTGTTTGCTGGCGTCGACGGGAGAGTTGTGAAAATGCGGTCATAATTTATGACAATAAAGCAGGTTGTCATTTCCTCTGTTTTTGCTACACTGCAAGCAGGGCGCGTAGCTATAAATAGATTTTCCTGTTACAACAGCACTGAACAACATTTAGAGAAAATGTGGGTTATATCATGGTAAAAATGGACTTGAAGCACCCGTCACGTGAATTTATATACAGAAGAAACGATTTTATCTACCTTTGTTTATAAATTGAGCGTGCGTTTAAATAGCACAGTAATACAGATCATGAACTGCTACGAGAGAAAATTAAAATAAACTCTGAGTAAATTAAGCTGTGGAATAATTTGCCTACAGATGTAATAAACTTGACACAGCTACGTTAAACTTGGAACTATCGAACAAATCAAACTGATGAACCGATTAAGTCCATGAAGTGCACACTCATAATACCTATCACTTACTTTTCTGCTCACTCTGTGTACTTTTATAATAAATATTATTTTATACGTTTATCTTAATTTAAATATATATTTTATGTTTCTATAGCAAGTAAATTTATGTAATTTAATGACGTTTAACTTTTCGTACATCACAATTTAACATATGAGTTTCCGTTATTATTAGTGTTAAATTGTAGGCTACTTACGTAAACAATTGCAATTAAAGTGACAATGAATTTAATATATGTTTATGCTGCTTTATATCAATATGAAATAGGTCACAGATTAATTAAATTTTGATTGTATTATATTACTGTGATGTATTCGATTATCTGGCTTTGTGTAAATAATTTAATTTAGAATACGAACAGTTCTGTTTGGTTGAATTTAAGAAAATCAATATAGCTTCAACTTAGCCATATTCATACAACACTAAATTAATAAATAACCCTAAACTGTTACAAAAAAAGAAAGAAATCCCACCGAAAGAAAATTAGCAACGGTGATGACAGTTTCTACTCCTTTCCGACTGGCTGTTATCTTTGCGTTTTCTAAAGAACAGCACTAAACGCCCAACTTATGATTTACTGCTATCAGCAGTGCTGTTTTCGTTGTGTTATTAGTTTTCCTAGGCATTGTTTAAAGCTTTGGGTCCCTGGTTCAGATCCTATGTGAAGCATAAACGTTGAAAATTTGAGATTTAATGGCGTTCAGCAGTACATAAATATATTTTTCTTATATAGTCTGCGTTATTTTCCTTTTTTACTGCACCCACAAAATCTAGATACTTTGCGGCACACCAAATGAGCTTACGAATAAATTTTACGATGGTTTGTGAAACGAGATACTATATCTTATTTTTTGGCTGGATAAATTTTCAGAAGTTAACAAAATACCGTTTGTTCCAAATATGTGTATAAGAAGGAATGGAATAGGCTAGTTCCGGTAATATTTAGCTTTTTTTAAATCCGGTTCCGAACTATGTTTGGTAACATTTTTGTATTGATATCGTTCGAGTTACGCCAGTATTTTTATTTATCTCACTTTTTTGACGTTCGTGTAGCTTGATTCGTTAGTTTGTCCAGACTTTTTGGGTGTCTGTAGAGGTAACAATTCCTGAAATGGCTCTCTTCCAAATGACGACTTAATGTCTCGACTACAGAATAAATAAGTTTGGCTTCTGGCGTCAACTTGTGACAGGAAATTTCCAGCGTAGTTATTAGACCTGTCGTCATTGCTAACTTGTTATTTACTACTTTGTATTGGAATTTTTTATTTTTTGCTGTTACTTCATCTCTTCAATGCGACGTTCGCTCGGGCGGATGTGCACACCTAAACATATTTATTATGATCATAATAAATACCGACACACGCATATAGTCAGAATACATTTTGTCAGACGTTTCACAAAATATTATTCCGTCGTGTAAGAGTTATTTTGATAGTCTAGACGTTATAATTTTACAATAAATTAATTTTACATTATTGAGGTTTCCAACGCTATACATGAACAAGACGTTACAAAATTATCGCTGTAGAACTGGAAATAACAGTGGAATATTAAATTTCTGAAAGTGTACACGTAAATGAATAAAATTACACTTAATTTGATAGTTATTGTTACTCTCTGCTGAAATCCAAAACGCCGGTCGCAAATCTTAGTAAGGAAAGTCTGTCTAATACAAATTTTACACTGTCTTTAACACTGCGGAAGGGGTACTTCAGTCGGCTTACGTATCATTTGTAAATTGTGAACTAAGACCCGTATCGATCGATAAGTTTTTCCGCGGAATCTCAATCCTAGGCGTGGGCATAAGTAACATAGGGTAGAGAAGTTGTCTCGATTTTTATCTTTATCAGTAATTATTATTTTTACCAGGCATAGTCAGAGGTTATTTGAATACGAAAACGATGAACACGTGGGAACATACGAACTTTCGAGTATGAGGTTATCTAAGCACTTTGATTATTACTTAAGGTTGCTTTGTTTGTATTAAAAAGTGGCAGGAAACAAGGCTGTTCAAGTGCGATACAATCATAATTTTATACTTTTATGAAATATTGTAAGTTTTGTAGACGATACTTGTGAGTACATTGTACTCTTATGAAACAATGTTAGCTCTCATAGTTTTCTCATAACGGGGTGTCGAAGTCAAAATTTGCTTGTTACGCTGCCATGCAAATAGTGAAAACCAACTGACCTACACAAACCAAATTATTCACTGTGAACTTTCATCCCATGAGCTATGCAATGAAACATTAACAAAACCCACAACGTAATGTTTTGAATTTTAAAAATTCGCAAAATTACAGGAAAAAGTTGCAAATTCGGCAATTTTTTTAAAATATAAAAATAGTTCGCGGGATTTTTCAAATGATTTATTACGTAGCCCATAGTATTTTATTTCACTGTGAATTATTTCACGAACGTAGGTCAACTGGTTTTCACTATTTGCATGGCAGCAAAACATTCTAATTTTGACTTCGACGTACCGACATGAGAAAACTACGCCAGCAAAAATTGTTTGGTAAGAGGAAACTGCACGCACAAGTATCGTCCACAAAAGTAACATGATTTCATTCAAATGTAAAATTATTGATATATCGCACTTGAACACCCTTAACTTAATAGGAAAAAAAAATAACTAGGGCTTCACCAGACCATGAATGCCGGAGTGATTACAGTGTGGCTTATGTTACACTTACCGAGCGAATATTTGGTTCAAGTTTATTATTTTTCTATTGAACGTATCGATATTTTTGGTACGATAGGGGACAAATAATAGCTTTAAATAGTGTATGGAACTCTCGCATCCTCAGTTATCTACATTATTTTGTAACGGGAAACAGCAGACAGGAAAATAAGTGATTGTGTTACGTCAGCGACACAATTGCAACAGACATCTTACCGTATGGATTACAAAGTACTGAACAAGACGATAACCGTATGCTATGTCCAAGTGCAAAACTTGAAACCGTCTTTGTATATTCCCTGATTTATGAGAAAAAGTATACATACAAACTGACAGGCATCAGTCACCCCGTAAGAGGGAGAGATCGTCACAATCTTGAATTTTTGTATTTTTTATCATAACTTTTACTTTCAGTATACTTATGGAAATTTATCGTGACTGCCGAATACAATATATATCGATATAATTTGAAGTAAGTATTAGGAATTTTTTAACTGCAGTTAGATTTGTAACAACAGAAACAACAAGCAATAGCAATATGTATACCATTCTGGAGATCGGTTGAAGTTCCATAAATTTAACCAAAATAAAAGTTATAACACAAAATAAGAGAATTCATGATGACTATGACCTCTCCTTGTTAAGATATCAATGGAGAACCATTACGAACTGTTCCGCCATTCTTTCAGCAATGAAGGACATTAGGCTTACATTAAAAGCGTGATGAAGTAAAACTGTATTTTGTGTACAGTGCGAGGGCAACATTGATTGGCATCTTGCGTAGTTGAGCTTTTGTAAGTTTCCATTTGTCGGGTTGGTATTGGGGCCACTGTTGGCGTAGTGGCTAGAGCACTCGCCTCCCACTATGGCGATCCGGTTTTGATTCCCAGCGGAGTCGTTCACCGGATTTTTGCATGTGGGTATCATGCCGGGCCATTCTGCTGGTCTGCGGGTTTTCTCGATGATCTCCCGTTTCCCCTGTCCCTTCAATCCGGCGCGCCTCCATACTTACCTCATGTCAGCCATCACCAGCGCTAAAGACCTAAATGTTAAGCGTGCCTAAAATCTCTCCACTTCTTCACTTCGGTGGTATTCCTGATCCACATGTACATACATTCACTTACAATTTCTTTTATTGAAATATTCTGGTTATTTAATCACGCAAGTTCTCGCAGTAAAAAAAAAATTAAATTGTAGATTACTTAGAATAAGATCGTTAACTAATGCCAAAACAGGCGGCCTTTTACATGTCACAACATATTTTATACGTACACAAAAAGGTTTCTTGGGAATGGGTTGCCACACATTTTTTTCTCTCTTTTCAGACAATTGTGAAATCTACATGAAGTTAATTGCAAATATCCTAAAACTATTTGTAAATATACAGAACTTGTTTCTAAGTATTCTTAAATTTTAAAAATTTGACAGCTTGGTATATTTTCAAACATTTCCTCAAAATTTTTTATGTAATAAAAAAACAGTATTTTGGAAACTAGTTGCCAAAACTTTTTATAAAGGTACAAAAACCTTTACTTAGTGAATTGACTGAGAAAGCCTAGCTTTTGATTTGCCCATTATTTTAAACTTAGAACTCTATTGTTTACTTGCAGTGTTCTTCTGTATTGTTTCACGTTAGTGATCTTTTGTGTAGTTAATAATATATTACTAGATGCAACGTTGGTACAGTTAGCATTTTTATGTTTGTACGCATTTTTATTGTTGTGTTTGTAGCTATTAAGTGTATAAGTGTAATATTAGGTGGTTTGTAGATGGTTAAGTGTAAGTGTTGCATGCTCACGAAAGGAACTGTATTAACATCGGATGCAACATCCACGCAAAAACACTACATGCGATTGCGATTTTCGAAACAAAAAGGCTTCACGCCGACGATACAGCCACTTACCGCCATTTTCGATACATCACTGATCTTCAGCCTGATGACTAGCGCTCTCTATGCAGTGTTGCCACAGGAGCGCCAACTGGTACATTGGCAGGAGCGGGAGATTCAAATATACTCCCACTGAAGGGTGAACTG
>PNEQ01091807.1:0-22633 GCA_003012365.1 Medauroidea extradentata
TTTTTTTTTGTGTTATATATATATATATATATATATATATATATATATATATATATATATATATATATATATATATATATATATATATACACACACACACATTTCCTTGTTCGTTATTTGTCATCCAACACAGGTTTGATCAGCAAAAACATGAGCAATGGCGTACGTTCACAAACCAATAAATTCTTATTGTAAACTCCCATTGCAAAAAACATTTAAAAATCTCATTAATGCGATTGTCAAAGAAACTGCATCCACAGTGGCTCCTTCTCCATCATTTTATTTCTTGACAAAATTCGTCAACTGGGCTGTGTACTTACAGAGCTGCGGCTACGACAACGCTTTCTATGTTAGAATTTCGGCTGTATGTTGTTTATAATGTATGAGATTACGCAGTATAGTAGACCTATGCGATTCTGTTGTATGATTCTCTGCGGTGTAGTCGTTAGACCACTCGCCTGTCAGTATCAATTCATGACGCTCCGGATTCGATTCCCGGCGGAGTCGGTCCTGACTCTTCCCATGTGGGAAACGTGGCTGAAGATGGCGCTGGACTGCGAGTGTTCTCGGGTCGCTCCTGTTTCCCTCGCATACGCGTTCTGTCGTTTTCCCATCGCAGAGAAATATTTCAGGCCATACCTGTGTGCTTCCAGTTAGAAGTCTGGTAATTAAAGTGCGTGATGAATTGCCCTTGTGTACCCTCCCTATACACTATTTATTTATTTGTTTTGTTGTACGACGACTATAAGGCGTGGATTTAGGTCGTGTCAATTTTCTAACGTATTAGGTGAGATCCTAAGTTGTATGTTTCGTATGTACGATTGTTCCAATAGGTGTAATTGTATTGTGTGACTGTGTTGTCTGTCATTATGAGTTGCGTGTTTCCGTTAAGTAACTGTGTTTATACGTGACATGTCCACAAGGTAGGGGCCGCGGTGTCCGAGTGGTCAGCTCACTCGCCTTCCACCAAGGCGATCTGGGTTCGATCTCCGGCGGGTTCAGCCCGGACCCTTTCGCATGTGGGTAATGCGGCGGGCGAGTTTTCTCGAGGATCTCCCGTTTCCCCCGCCTATTTCATTCCGTCACTTATCTATTATAGGACTTAATGTCATGTAATCCATCAGGATATGCAGATGCCTACGGGTCCAGTAAAAAATTTGCACTCGGGTATTTATTTACTTTTCCACAAGCTTACATTAACAAAGTTTAAATGGGGATTCAATGTTTATTTTATTTACTTCGTATGGCTTTGCGACCCGTCTACAGCGAGGTAATTAGAGGCGGTGACACACAAATTTACACAAGTGAATGAATCGGCCATGACCTATATTTAGGAACCATCCCAGGGAACACGTGTTGCAATGAATGTTTATTACGGGATACATTTTAGGACATCTCATTCAATAAATCCTCTATTAAATTTTCGGAAGACTAGTTCCTTGTAAGGAATAGTATTATTACTAATTTTAATAATTTCTTTCTAAAATGTAACTTAAATAAATAAATATATATATGTGTGTGTGTTCCACAAAAATTATGAGAACAGCCACGCACACACACACAATCGGATTCATTTTACACGAACGCTAACGTTACAGACAGAATTCGTATATTTATATGTATGTATATATATATATATATATATATATATATATATATATATATATATATATATATAGTTTCCTAATAACCCCAACTAAATTCAGCAGATGATTCCGCGTGCAAAAGTAAGCAGAAAATAAAAAGAAATTTTTGTATAAATTTAATTACAACACCAAAAAAAATAATTTTTCAAACTGCACTTCTAAAACATGATTTACCAAAATATCTAAACAATTAAACTACTCTGTACTTTGCATTATGTTGTTAGGCTCTTCTAATCCACATCGATTTCTGGTGTATACCTTCCTACCTAATTAAAATGTTAGGGTGGCTACCATCTAATTGCACATAACTTTTATAGCATCAGGAAACGCAAACATATGATGAAGGTTAATTGAGCTACGTTTTGGTTCAAGTCGCACGTTAGGATTCGGCGCAGCGATTCAGAGCCTAGAGTATAGGCAATGCTGCGTACATGTGTGTTTTGCTGTTCTCGGCGCATAGGCGGTAGGGATATTCACCGTAAACAACGCATATCCAACGTTAATAATCTTGCAGAACATTATTTAATAATTCCTGTTACTTTACTGCTGCAGATGAAATTTCGTGTGTGTTTTGAATTTAAAAGGTGGGTCATGGTTAGTTGAAACATGTTGACTATTTTATTGTGTAAATCACCCTTGCAATAAACCAATGCAAACAAACTCCGAGAGGAAATTACTGACGAAAGCGCAATAATAAAAGGTTGCTGTAATGTTTTCTGAAAAGTCATTTCTAAGGAATCTGCAAGGCCCTAAAATCCAAGATTTTCAATTCAATGTAAAGAAAAAAGAAAGAACTCACATTTAAGCTTCAAATGGTGATCTTACGTCTCTGAAGAAGGTAATTTATTTCCCGTAAATAGGAAAAGTAATGTGTTTGCAAACTCGAACAATTAAAGTATGTGTTGTATAAATAAACTGTTTTCGCGAAACCTTTTTGCAAAATATGTACCTATGCATAACAGACGGGGTCGTACCAGGTAGCAGCCGGGTGTAACTCGGATAGGGAAAACGTGTATGATGTGGTGTTTTCATGAGTGACAACTTGGAGCGCTAGTGTCGAAGACATATGAGTTACCCGCCGTGTTTTTTTTTTTTTTTTTTTTTTTTTTTTAACTTCTGAGTACGTGATCGTTCAATCGTCGATGTATTCGTTTTCGTATAGTGGTTTGTGGTTAGGTAGGTAAATGCGTGATTTGTAGGAAACAATTATTTAGGTGGTGCAGCAATAAAATAAGTGTCAAATCTAAAATAAATTAAAATTTAGTCGTTTTCCGAAGAATTCTAAAGACATTTAAAGAAGTGGATAATCTTTGAAGAATGTGCTTCAACGTGGCCGTGAAAATATGAATTCTCAGCGGGGGAAATAGTCGTGTTTTTGTTAGGTATATTTAACGTAACAAGCATAAATGCTGTGGTTGTTTTTTTTTTTTTTTTTGAGTGCTTAATGTGACGTGTTTGTAATGATCGTAATATAGTTTACGTATGACAAGGTTTGTAAATAATCCGGTGTTGTGTTTAGCATTTTTGTAACTCAGGTGAAATATCTCTGCATGTTTTGCCAAAATGTTACCTATCTATTTGCAAAGCCTTTATGCCTCATACCTAGAGGTACGTCAAGTTCGCGGATTCATCTGGCAGCAGCCTAGACTTGTCAGTCCTATACACCCACTGGCCACAATCGATTATCTATTGGCTTATAACCGTACAAGCAGGTAGCAAGCGATAGTACTTCGCATTATTTCCTTATTTACTACTGGCTTGCAGTAGTCAAACGCGTTTCGTAACAGCCACCAACAAGTCACAGACATGACAATGAAGTACACATAATTGGCGTTCAACCTGACCTGGAATGTATCTGTGAAATTTACGTACCTCTACTCATACCTAAAATGTTCAGTGTTTGCTAGTCCTGTGTGAATTCTGATGTGACATTCTGATGTTGATTTATTTGAATTGACAATTTTAAGAACTGCGTGTAACTGTAACTCGCGTGACATAGTACATATTTGTGAATAATACATCACTAGTTTGTTGCCAGATATAAAAAGTGGCTTTCGTCGCACAGACTCTCGTAAATATATGCAAATATAGGACGTACGTTTTGTAACTCATTGCTAATGTGTTTATCAGCATACATGTGGATATTACGTTGTTTAAATGTACGGCGTTGTTTCGTAATTCATGTGATACTGTATTTGTGAAGTAATTTATTTATTGCTATTGTTTTGTCAAATAAATATGCGTGGCATACGTCGATCAGACTTGAAATATATTTCTAAACATTATATGTTTGAGCGCTAATTTTCGTACGTTAAATTTTTTACGGTTGCATTTTAAATTCATATTTAAATGTTTTGCGAGTTCATTGTCCACTGAGGTGTGTGTGATATGTACCGAAAGAAGACTTATCACTTACGTCAAAAAATAATAGTCTCAAGAAAGACTTTAAACTAAAAGTATAGTCCGCCCTATTGTTGAAATAAACAAAGACCCAACAGAATTTCCAAATTATTAATAATAAAGTATACTGGTCTCCTCCCCCTCCCCAAATTTTTTTATTAGTTTATGAAGATGCAGTGTGGGGAGCTAGTGTCGCATGTTTTTTTTCGTTAGTTCAACGAGTGACAACTTGGAGTGCTAGGTGAAACTGCTAGCACGAAAAAAAGTATTGAGTTACTCATCTTTCTATTAGGTAGATAATCGTTGCCAGGTAGCAAGCAACATGCACTAAACGAGAAGCTGCAATGCCGATACGCAAGGGAAAATCAAAAATTACCTGTAAACCTTGTAACGTACAAATACTAGTCGTAGTGTGAGTTGTGATTCTGAGTGTGTTGCATTTACAAAATTAAAGTAACTCTTTCTCGTAATTTATGATACTTTGCCGTAATAATTGAAAAGGAACAAATAGCAATATTGAAAAGGTAAAAGCTCTATTGGTACTATTTACAGGAACTCCTCAAAGGATCACAGGCGTCAATATATGCATTGCAAAGGCGTTACAGTGATCGACGCACGATTTCAAGAAACACCAGTCATCATTTGTATGATGTTGGCAGGTGCTTTTATCCGTTTGACCAGGTAGTATTGTGATTCTACTGTGAAGAATACACAACAAATGCTATCTAACTGAAACAAAAATTATCAATGACGAGACATACTGTGATCTAGCAGACCAACGCACAGAATCTCTGTGGCCAATCAAGCGAATAAAGAATTTGTCAAACAGGAATTTAAAAAAATCGGTTGCAAAGTTAATGGGTGAACCATAACGTTGATACATTATACCACTAAGAATATTGTGTGGCAGATTATCTAAGAAGTCGCGTAAAGTACTGGTGAGAAATACCAGGAAAATTTCATCAACACTCAATCGTTGTGATGAGATGCGTGGTCTGAGCAACATGTCGTCACAAATTGACAGAAACCGTACTTCTGACCAGAAATGTGAACGTCATGTGGATCATCACTGTCTCAGATACATCTGTTGTGAATGTTTTAAATTCCTCCGTGTGAACGTTTAGTCATTATTGAAGTAAATATGCGGCGAAAAATCATGAGTGGAGATGCGCTTCTGTCGATATCTCTGTAAAAATATAACTCATTGGCGGAAATCATCTCGATGCGAATGTTACACTTCACTCTCATGAAACGGGTACTGTAGTTCTGTGCGAACAATCCAGAATGTTTTGTGGCTACAGGTGATCTTATTTGGTAGCTGAAGCGTTATGTTGAGGCCTGCACCTCAAATCTCTCCAATATCATTTCGACCAACTGTACGCTACGTGCTGTCCGCTGCCTGGCGTCCTGTTTCTAATTTATTGAAGCACATACTCCGTACGTTTTTGATGAATACGACAGTGACAACGTACGTAGTGTATTGCAACACTCATTACCTTGATTTGACCTGCACCGTACCTGTTTCACGAAGGCGTTTGGTTACTGCCTCAGACGTCATGTAATGATGGTTGGCAGCTCATCTGTTACAATAGCTACTCTCATACTCCAGCACTATGACTTATTTCTTTTGACGTGTGATACTTCGTTGCAATATTTCATAAGTCAGTAACACACCTATTGCAAGCACAACACTGAATTTATGGCTTTATTTGCAGCGAATACGTAGTGAGTCTCGTAACTGCATTAATAATCACTATTGCGAAAACAATATATTAACACTTTAGTATAACTATTGGCTTGAAGGAATCTTGCAACGGGAGAGAATAATTTTCAGTAAGAATCTTCTACGTACGCCAAAACAGTAGTTCACTGCAGCCTCTATTACGTAAACTTAAAAGCGGGGTTTTGTTAAAAGACAAGACTCCGTCTCCTATGACTTCGCCAAACTGGTCAAACGTAACAACTGAGAAAACAACATGAAAATGTCCACCTGCAAAGGAAATTGCATTAAGCTACGGTAAACAAATTTGTCAATCTAGGAGCAGATACGCATAAACCCAAAATACCCTGAAGGGGCTAAATTACTAAACTACAAGGTGATGTGGCTTGCGATAGAAGGTGAAAATAAATTTCAATAACGTTTCACCAGTAAATACCTCCCGGAGTTTGTCAGTGCTGGTTTATAGAAAGTGTGAATTAACAATCAAATAGTCAATGTGCCAGGTACTCACTAAGTAGAGAACACAAATATAAGGTTTCGTCTGCAGCTATAAAGGGCCAGGAACTGCTGCCTACGGTATTGCGAGATGATAAACGTGTGGTAGGCTAGCCTATGCGCTGAGAACAACGAAACACACATGTATGCAGTATTGCCTAAGCTCTAGGCTCTTTAACGCTGCGCGAAACCCTTACTTGAGTTTTGAACGAAAACGACAGGTCCTTGACAGATGAAACAAAGAGATAATTTTAGTACATATTTCCCATAGCTCAATAAACCGTTATCATGTATTTTAATTTCCTGATGCTCGAAAAGTTGTATGCAGTTACATTGTAACTACCCCTGTTATTTGCATAAGGGTGGCAGAATTTGCTATTGTTTGAAGATCCAAAGAACATTAAGCAAATGTTCATAGTATTGTCCTCCCAAGTAATTAATTTTTTTGATATTTAAAAAAAATCCCGTTTTAAAGTTTGATTATCCAAGGCTTTTTTCTACGTTCATATTAAGTTTAGAGCAAATTGATCTTAATATTTTCTGCTTATTTTTTCACAAGAAATCACCTGGCTAAGTTGGTCGGAATTTTTTTTCGGAAACACCCTGCATGTGTGTGTGTGTATGAATGTATGTGTGTATGTGTATATATATACACATATACATATATAAACGCTGGTAGGTGATTCGTTAGGAAAAAATAACACGAAAATGTAAGAACCACTTTTCCCGTGATTGATTATTAAGAGAGCTGTACACCCCCAAAAGTCGGATTTTGAAATATTAAAAATAAAATATTTTAGAAACTAAATACGACTAAGCGACAAATATGCGAATATTGTTTTGTATAATGGAGATCATTCACCTAGGGAAATGGGGTTGGAAAAATCAAACACCTTCATTGTGGAAATGGGGGTTCCCATCCTGCGTTGGCATGAAACGTATTGAAGAACACTTGTAAGAGATTTATTTTATGTATTTATTAATCAGTACGTTAAAATCAACAAAAAAAGGTCGTCTTGTACGAACACTCTCAAGTGAACCGTTTGTGATAAACCCGTGGGGACATTATTCAGTCAAGAAAGCACGTGGCCTGACAGGTAGGCAATCCACTACACACGGGACGTGTTATTATGATGAAAGACGGACATTGCATTATTATTTACCAATATACACGACACTTTACACATTAAAATTACAGTGGTCGTTATCTGTGCTACAAAATTAAGTTAAGGAGGTAGTTTCTCACTGTCTCATCTCACATCAGGTGCACGTTTTATTTAATTAATTAAATGTAAAACATTCGTATTGGTCTGAAAATCATCAACAAACTCCATCCGCATACTCCCTACTAAAAATTAAAACAAATCATACGTGCAACGTATTGTATACGAGGTTTCGTAAGGTGGTGGGCCACCTTGAAGTGTAAGCCTATGCCTGTGTTTATTGTCAACATTGCAGAAAGTATTTGACATGGAACAATGGCGTGTACGACTATGTGTAATTGGACGACTATGTACAACCTCTGCGATTCCCGTCGCTGCCATCACAAGTTAACATAGTAGAACAAATCAGGGCTGCAACCCTGATGTTACATAAACTTTCATGATGCTGAAACCTAATTGGTTATGGATTATTGGTCAGCACGCTATAACTATGCATAAGTAATTTGTCGTGTGTCTCCCCTCTAAACGTTGCCGTTCGCGAGGTATGTGCATAATGGTTGCAATGTATGCACCTGGCATGGAAGCAACACACAACACGCTCAATTTAATCAGGTGTGGAATCACATAACACATGTGGCAGGTCCACAAATGCATTGAACAGGCATGGTGTGATGTTAATACATGCTGTATTCGTTACATAATAAATTCTTAGAGCCACGATGTTATGGCGAAAATATCTGTACTCAATTTGTTTTCAATACCTTATGTACACGTGTTTGCTCAGACACGTTTCCCATTTGACTGTACCAATTTGAAGACGGTTATTATGGCACCACACGTCTGTCATTCGCCAGTAGAATCCCGCGACAAGTAAGAGTTATAACATTCAATCACTGACCATGTTCGTCTAGCACCTCATCGCCTCTAGGCGCGAAGGACTAAACTAGCGTGCAGTGTTTACGTAGAAAGCGTTTTTCAACGGGACTTCAAGCGATGACCCTGTTATTTTATTTGTGGAAAGTATGTGGTAAAGTACAACGCAGGTTTCTATCATCTTGTTTTACGATTACGGTTGATATTTTCTCAGCTACAGCAACCGAAAAAAAAAAAGTTTTTAACACATTTGAGGAACTTGGTAATCATGTTTTTAATTAGCGGACGTAATTTTTGAAACCATAGAGACACAATTTGATGTGTGTCTTCATTTCGTAGGTAAACTACATTTTTAATAGTTGGGCAAGAAAAAAAATACTTTCGGTTCCACGATACAGAAAGGCTCACGTGCCAGGCACACTAACTCGTAAGGAGAAAATAACTGCTGTCCACTTGGTCACTCGCCAGGTTCCGACGTAAACTCTCTGCGAACCGCCGAGAATAGTCTTGAGAAACCATCCCTGTGTCGAGCCACCACCCATCGATCGGCTCCATAAGTACTTCCGACAGCTCAGGACATGAGATGGCTGACATCCAGCGCGGACGTGTACCAACCAAGCACAGCTGGTCCACCACTCACACTACAAAGCCGTGTGCCGTTCGTGCCATCTGGTCTGCAGTCTCTCCTAGTCTCCTCCTGGCGAGCTGATTGTCTCCCAGTTCCGGGGGACCTGAATACACAAGTGACCGCGATAGCCGCTTGCCCAGGACGTCGAGCGGTGTGCAAAGCTTCGGACGACACAAGTTTATTCAAAAACTACCAACGTACGTAGTACGTGATCGAGGTTTGCTTAGGAATATCATTCTAAGAACGTTACACGCGTGTAGAATCTACTCAGGTCATCCATTAGTCTTTAGATATTGTTTTCTTGCGGTAAAAAGTTACAAAAAATGGGTGTTTTAACGATACTTGTTTATAGGTCGTTCGGGATAATGTGAGCACTAAAAATGTAACCTTTCGAAAATATCACTAGCCGTTACTGCATATAATTCAACATTAACCATAGTTACCTTACTGCTTGTATGGTTGGCAGCGATTTGCCGAATATAGTTCCGTGTATTTTCCTATTTAAATACAGCAATACTAAAATAAAGTCAACTGATTTAGACGTACTTATATTTTGCATAATTAATACAATTTTATTTATTAAACTGTGAAGGTTCCTACCGACAGCACAATTTATCTTACATGCGCAAACATTAAGTGACATGTCCAGAGAGGTTAGACATTTCCCTTCGTTTGGCCGCTGCGCGCGGAAAGACACGAATTGGCTGAAAGTAGATCTTTTTCAGGGGTTTTCTGAGTGCTCACTTTATTCCGAACCGCCTATATGCATGATACTCTTCGTTCAGAATATTTAAAAATACGTGTACGGGTACAACATATCTTTACCTCTAATACTTATGTACGTCATAAAATGACAGGGTCACCACGGAATGTTTCATAGAGGCAAGTTATCGGCAAGAAGACTACACGCCACATAGAAACTAGAGTGATGTGTGATGCACGTACTGCGTCGCCCTTAGCTATCCGCTCTTCTTGGACCCGGGCGCTCAAAATACGTCCACCCAAGCCACCAATAGCATACTATTACGTAGAATTCTCGCTGCGCATGTCTTGTATGGCAACAACCTTACTCTCACATCGCTCTTGTCAAAGTATAGTCGACGAGTCGAGAAAGAAGCTACGTATTATAGCTAGAGACCTGAAAAATTCGCGTTTTCTTTTAGGCGCTAGCTACAGTTCCGGCAACTACAAGAATGTATCACTAACACAATTGGCCGTTGACTTACTCCACACTTCCTGGAAGTAGCTGAGCCAATAATAAAACTGTCTCTGAATACAGGTCCATTTCACTGTGTCAGCGAGCAGATAATAAACAGCTGCTGTCTGCACGATTTCACAAATATTCTTGGAGTCTACCCTACAGGTCAGTGAACTCGCGAATTTTTCCGGGCTCTAATTGTAGCTGAAGGTATGGAGCGCGCGATACTATCGAGTCTCTTCCCAATACGACCATTCTGGGCCAGGAAAGTCCCCGATCCTCCTATGACGTCAGTTGGCCCCCTCGATGAATACGCGGCAACAGTTACCTTTAATTGCCATTTTGATAAATCTTACATCCCAATCGAGCCTGACTGCTCGCAAGGACCCGATTACAAACACTTTCATCTCACTGTTTCGATCAAAGAGCAACGATGAACTGCGTCAAAAGTCGATACTAATCGATTATCGTTGACGCCATTGCATTCAGTTGAAGTTAACCTTTCGCACAGCGAATCATGCTTCAGGGCAGTAACGTGTAACACTACTGTCCGTGCGCCAGCTCTGAGTCCCTGGGTTTATCCCAAGGGTTTATCCACGTTTATCGACGAGTCCGATAGCATGTTGACGCACATACTAGCCGCAGAATCTTTGTAGGTTATGGTGTATTCTCTACTGTGTTACTGTGACGTACGTGACGTTTAGGTTGAAAAATACATACACGTCAGGGACTCAGAGCTGGCGCGCGGACTGTATGTTCATCGTCCACACATTAGAAAATAATTCAAAAGCGTGCTTCCTTGACAGTTAAATGCACAGTTAGAAAAGCGGATACACTGCAAAGTCTTCCAGAGGGAAACAATGTTGGATGTGCTTGAAGTGTGACGTCAGTTTCAGAATACGCACGAGGAAAGCATTACTACAGTCGTGTGTGCACAGCCGTGTATGACAGGAAAAGTTGAATGTTGAATTGTCTCGCGCCTCCATTATTCTCGTGTAGGTCATTTCATACAGCTGTCTAGGCTATGTGTGTTGAATAACTGGCAACATGTTTATTCGTATTTGTGACCGCGCGTGTGTGTAATGTAGTCACTGTTATGTAACATAGTGCTTCAAATTATTATTTTTTGGTCACCTGTATGGGAAGTCCCCTGCTCTAAGAATGCCAAGAATACACGAGGCGTGGGAAATCATACTTGAACCTTGGGAGAAAAACCCGGCGCAGGACTCCACGTGTAAGTTGTGAGTAATCCTCTATAAAACACCGACTTCAAAAAAAATCTACTCTTAAAAAATGCACTAAAAATTAAAAAAAAAAAAATAGTTACGTTGTATTTAGACAACTTAGAATACAATCAATTTATTAGGACAATAGGAGTCGGTGCAGCCAAGGTTAACAAACGTGTAACGAAGTAGCGTAGGTATACATCTAATTTAATGAAATTTAACATAAACTGCAACAAAGCATATCTTAATCGACACAAAAGCAGCAGCCGCGCGGCGAGGGCGCGCTTCACCTCAGTTTTCAACGTCTTTATTTATTTTTATATTTGTACCAGATTTTTTTCTTATTTTAGACATGAATTGTGATTAAATCTTCCTCTTAGGAAATTTGTGTATCTCTCATAGTTTTTGCGTAATGAGTCGTAAACGTCAAATTTTGCACTTTTCGGTTTTATGTACGCCGCTAAAACCAACAGACATACCAAGCCGAAAAAAATTCACAGCGCGTGTAATATTGTTGTAGGTTATGATTTGACATAAATAAAAACCAAAAAATAAAATTTTTTGTGTTTAATAAAAATGCTGAATTATGAAATGAAAAATTAAAAATTTCAACAATTTTTTTAAAATAGAAAAATATACATATTTTGTTTTTATATGTGTCAAATCATAGCCTATAACATTGTTATGCACTGTGCATTTTTTCGGTTTGGTATGTCAATTGGTTTTAGTGGCGTACATAAAACCGTAATGAGAACTGTTGACGTTTGCGACTCCATATGACGCAACGCTAACACGCTGGACTTGCAATCGAGAGGACCGGGGTTCGATTCCCTGCTCCAGACATCCTGATTTCGGTTTCCATGGTTTCCTGAAATATCGCCAGGCGAATGCTGGGATGGTTCATTAACAAAGGCCATGGCCGACTCCTCTCCCAGCTTCTGTAATTGTACCAAGTTAAGTTAAACCGTCTCTAATGACCTTTCTGTCGACGAGACATCAATCCTACTTACCTTACCTTACATTTCCTTGTAAGCCATTGGGACGCACCGCGTTGGGGTTGAGATCTCCTAACGGTCGATATGTTTCGCGAATTTCAAACAACTACATGTTTTGTTATGCCGATTACCGGACAGAGCAATGGAACAAGGGATATGAAAACAAATAAGCGTTCTTTTTAGCCCTATCCCTCGTCTATGATTTGCCTCAGGCGCTAACGTCTTCGAAGATGGTATTTCCTGCGGATGGTCTCGCGAGCGGCGCCTCTGTTTACGTCTCCTCGGCCGCTGATTGGTTCCAGGTAACGGCGCGTAGCAATCCTCGCCCTCCTCTCCTACCCCAACCACTCCCCTGGAGAGGAATGCAACCTGCGAGACGGACCTTGAAATCGCGCGGGAAAGAAAACAAACATGCAGCGCAGAATAAAAAAAGGCGCGCAATAAAAAAGCAAATACGTAGGAGTCGACGTAAGACGCGAGCGCGGAATGCATTGTAATATGCGCGAGGAGTGTTGATGGAGTGTGAGGGCTGGGTGGGGGAGTGTCCTGCTGGTGCGGTGCCAAAGGGTTGGCAGTCGTTGACGGGGCGTTGGCAGGAATATGATGACAGGTTGCGAGGTTCCAGGTATCTGGTCACGACCCCGCATACTCTGCCCCATCTCACGTCATCCACAGATGTGTGCCTAGAGTTCCGTACCTACCAGTGACGGATCTAGGTTTCCTCCCCAATCCCCTCCAGTACCCACCGTTTTGCGCTCGCGTAAATAACAGTACAACATTTAGTAGAAATACGTAAGACCTATACTTACTAGCTACCATTAGAAGTGTTTTAAGTGTGCGTTCTAATTATAAATACTATATTTATAACATTATATGATGTTCAAGGTTAATAAACATACAAAAATACAAAACTAGTCAAAGTCTAATTATTGGTTGATATTGTATTTTTTTACACTAATAAACATTTCATTCCCATGTAATAATTTTCGGCACCACCAGCGCCCCCTATAACTCGGCGCCCGGGGCAGTCTAATCCCCCCAGTCCCCCCTCAGACCCGCCCCTGGTACCTATGAAGGGTAAGCTACGTTAACACCTTGGACACTCATTAGGGAGGACCCGGGTTCGATCACCTGCTCCGATCAGCGTGACTTCGATTTTCCATGGCAGGCGATTACTGGGATGGTTCCTTAAGGGTGCTCGATACGGTATGCTAAACAGCGAGAAACATGTGTACCGTTATTGAACATTATTGAGGGAACGAATGTATTGAAAATGTATCGTTTTCGGAAGTAGGTGTCGTAAAGTCGTATAATTGTCTAAGACATTTGACGTATATAAAAATCTTTTAACTTTGTTAAGAAAAAATCTGGAAAATAAGCCTTTTTTCAATGATTTAGTTAATTGTAGTATAGTAATACAGCATGAATAACACATAAAACCATGTCTTAGACTTGTACCTTACCATGCGCTATAGTATGTTGCAATCCGAACATTTCTGGAGTAACTATTACCCTGTAAAAAACATTAATTAAAACTAAATAATTTCAATTTTTTACCCGACGAAAACAGGACACCTACTTGTGGAGACATGTTGCTTCTATCCCCAGTACGTTGAGTGAACGCGGAGCAGGAGCAGTTATGAGAGGACAAGAAGTGGCAACTCATGTTACCAAAACTGACAGGGATTATCTGCAGGGCCAGATCTATCAGCTAGAGCCAGATTCTCACGAAATTGCCATGAGCCCTACGGTAAAGACGAGTGAGGAGTTATTTTATTCAGTTTTGTTTTTGTGTAGGTTACGAATATTATAACGCACAAATCGAAATTTCAATGTTGTTACTTTTATTTAAAAGACTATATGAAAGCCACCGATTTCGATTCCTGCGTTAGCATATTCGTATTCTACAGGAAACACTGAATAAAATGATACCTCACTCGTCTTTACCGCATGATTGAAGCCATTTAGTCACTCAGCTGATAGACTAACAAGCCTGTTCCCTTGTCTCAATTGGTTCATTACAAGCTTACGTTTAGAACGTTCTACGTTTTGAGGATACGTATATAGAAAATTTAGTACAAGTTATACAACACAAATAATTAAACTGATCGGTGTTGATCAATTTATTCTTCAATACATCAGTAAGAAAGTACGTTACATGTAAGAATTTCATATTTTGACAGCCGATGCTACCAATATTTTTAACACGCGCCAGACACATGGCAACCATTTAAAACAACAGGACGTGACCGTATGACCTGATGAAGCAGTAGTGGCAGCCCTGATCAACAAATCGGTTAACTTCCATCGTCGACGTTGAAAGTAGTGTATATTATATATGAAAAATAAGTAAGCATTTTGGGGGAAACATAATATAGTAAAACGGCTTCATATCCAGCATTAGTCAGTTAACTATTTTATTCTATTCACATCGCGTAATTTTATAACTAATTTACAAACAACCACATCGTTATCAGTTGACCTGAAACCAAAACAAAGCACGCCATTTGCGAGTGTGAAAAGTTACCGCATTCGCGTGTGTTTGAAATTCTTATAATGTGGTACTGTATTATTCTGTGCATATATTTAATATATTGTAATGCAGGGATTATAAAACCCAGCCTGTAATCGCCACTGAGATATGGCGTCCGGCAACCAAAATAAAGAGCGGTCATTAGCGTTGCGAGTGTTTGAGCTTCTCGTGTGTTCGGTACGTTTGAGATTCTTGTACGGTGTTATTTTAATATTTTGTGCATGTATGTAATTGTAATATATTGCAATGCAGGGATTAAAATACGCGACGTGTAATCGCCAACAACAACGGGATATTAAGACGTGATTCGGAAGACAGTATAACTTCAGCTGGCATGTCTACAAAAACACTCGCTAAATAAATAGTAGGTAATCCGTCCAGAGAAAAGTGCTATATAAAATTTTAAAAAAATTTACCCAACTTTTATTTTAACAGAATTTGTTGGTGAATACTTACGGTTCATGTTGTAGTCCTATATGTAAACATGCTTTTTCAAGTCGCCGACTCAATAAATTCTTTTTGTAAGAAAAAGTCCATGTTTTTTTTTAATCAAGTAAGTGGTTATTATAAAGTCCACGTGAGATGTTGTGCCTGTCAGCTGCAAAAATTTAGGCCTACATATTATCAAAATAAACGGCCAGAAGACGTACGCCTGTATATTTCCCGGTCGTTAAAGTGTACCTGTTTAATGATATGTGTTAATCAACAAAATGATTTAAAGCTGATCTGGGCAATTAGGCCTTACCATGTTTGTTTAATACTTACGCTTTTTATTTGTATATTATTTCCGTTTAGGTTATGGGAGCACAAATTTTGGCTATATAGTGTATAGTCACATGACTATAATAACACTGATATTTCGAAGGCAGGCCCTACAACAAAAGGTAAGTTTGTTTAGTAGTCTACAACTGGAAACTTAAACTAGGCCTATACGGCTTTATTATCTGATAGTGTAGAACCAAATTGAAGGCAACACGAAAAATAATTATAATAATGCTTGCATGAATTATTATATTTATTATTTCAGTTTAAATATGTTTGCTTGCACTGTCATAAGCTCTTGCAACTTCAGTTTTGTTGCAACCAAATAAGCTACTATTATTTAATCTTTTTAGATGTCAAGTAGAAAACATAAGTTGCCCATACATGTTTATTTATTTTTGGTAACGTCATTAAATGTTAAAATTTTGATCATAGCTAGAAAAATATACAAAATATGTTAAAATTTTAAATAATTGTAGTAGGCTATCCATTGCTGTAATATGAAATAATTCCATTAACATTGCCCACCTAACACTAGTAAGATTAATGTGAAGATAGCATTGAAAATAAATTATTTGTCTGAGGTATAAAAAAAATCCAAAGAAAATCACAACACACTTTGGGTGTTATTTCAATCATAATATACCTTAACTGTTGACATGTTTTGCTTGTCAGTTGGAAAGCACATGGTGGTGGAAGGATACATAATGTTTTTGTTTACATTGTCATACTTTTTTATGATCAGTCAAATAATGGAATTCTTACACGGTATGGACAGTAGAAGAAAATCATTAGAATAATAGCTAGCATAAGAGTCCCTAACTCATCCAAATCCTAATTATAGAAACAGAAAATACACTGCCGTCCTTGTGAATGCATGAAACTGTTACTTTCGCAATTAAAAATGTCAAATTTTTCTTAAACAGTCTAGAGTTCATTTTGGTAAGCACTTAGGACACAACCCCAACCTTCCAGAACACGACCTCATTAGCACCTTAAAACTCCCTAGCATGGCCTTAAAAGAAACTTCACTGTTTAACCGTTTTACACTTTAAAATATATTTCTAATTGGGCACTTCTCTGTTACTTTAGTTAACCTTTAAATCATGTAAACAAACGATACAGCGACAAGTCTATTATGTAAATACTTAATCACCTCACATAAAGAAAGTACACATTATTTGTAATACGGCATAAAACCAGTCTTGCGACTGTAAAATGTTCAGAGAAAATAAGTGAGAAGTAAGTCTTGAGCAGGCACTGAGCAAGATACACATACAAATTTGTGTTTTACTACTCGCAAGCTATAATTTGCCATAAAAAAAACTGATATGTTTTTCGATACTACTGCAAAGGTGAATGCTCAATATTAAATACTTTTTACATATTTTTTTGTTTTGTTTTACACAATCTGTTGGTTGTATCATTTCGATGACGTTTTAATAAAAGCAAGAAAAGCTCTGAGTTGTTTACAGATAAGTACAGCTGTTTAGCATTTGCTTCAAACTGTGCGAGTTGTCTTGTTATGCATGCTGCATTAGCTTTGGTCTTTGAATATAGTTTACTAAGTAACTTATTCACTGGCACATTCACTCTCTTCATATATACTAGAATTCTGCGTTTGTTGGCCAGACTGTCGGCATTACGCCTCCACTTCACAGTTCGAGGAAGGAACGGGTTATCAGCACAACAATCTTCGCACGTATCATGTGTCCCATTGCTTGGCATCGGACTCACAGCGGAAGAGGTGTCTACCGACAATCCAAGAAAATATATAAAAATTAAGCTAGTTTGACGCAATGCCCTTGTCGAGCAAGACTAGTGAATATTAGCACTCTCTCATATTCTTATGGAACTCGGAATATATTTGAAAGAAATAAAACAGTATTGGTTTTTTGTGCACCTAAGATGTCGCTAATTTTCGACAAAAAAACTTAATTTCAGCAATATTTGAAATAACGAAGATGCGTTCTTTCATGTTTTAATAACTTCTGCACATTAGGTCGCGACATCTAATCTTAGAGTAAATTATTTCATTTGAGTAAGTCTGATAGTTTTCCTTAGTTATATGCGCCCATAGTCATACATACTTTGACTTTGACATGCTGTTATTTGAATACTATACATGCTAAAAACTTCTCCATAAGAAAAAATGCAGTCTCAAGTGATGTCTACAAAACTGAGTTTAATTTGTACTCTAAAAAAAATATTAATTTCACACGTGAACGCCTTAACAAACACAATGCCTGTAGTCTCTTCATTGTTTCACCATCTCCAATGACCTTGCTGTCGACGAGATGTAGAGCCCACTTGCCGTACCTAGAGTTTTGCCATTAAGACAGCGCGGCGCGACGTACAAAACATTTCACCCCGTTTCTTAAACACTGTTGATTTTAGAAAACATAGAACCTTTCTCCCCGTTTCTCATAAACTCGAACCAGAGTGCTATTCAAATATTATATAAGCTCAGTCTGAATGTACAGAATACTGTACATGTCTTTTTGAACAGCCGAAAAATTTTTGGAGCATTTCCTCCAAAAGAAACCCAATGTTCACTATTATGTATAGCTGTCTGAATGCTAGTCTGCATTGTGCTGCTTCCTATGAAAGGAAATGAAAATATAGTGTGGCATCTCTGTATGTCATGTTGCCCGTGACGCGAGCTGCTGTTTACACCAATTTTTCAAACGAACTTATTTTTGTTTCAGTGATATTATTACTATTGGAACTAGTGTTTTTTATTTCCGTTTGTGTTAAATAAATTATTTAACATATTTGCATAGGTCTAGAAATTTTTTTCATTTAAAATATTTCAAATGAAAAGTTATGTACACTATTATGTACATTCGGTCTGAAGTGTTTTGACTGTGGTTTGTTTTGTTTTGAGGTTAGTGTTTGTTTGTTGCAAAAGTAAGAACAGATAATGGCTCGTAAAAAGTTAGGTGCTGCGGAATTATTAGATTTAATTGAGAGTAGCGACATTTCAGACATTGAAGGAATGAGTTCTTATGAAAATGAGGACACCCACACTCAAGGAAATAATGCTGCCGACGAAGAAAGTGACGAAGAGGAAGTTGTGAATGATGAAAATAATATTGATTTGAATGTCCCAGAGCCAGAGGAAAACCAACATGATGTTTTGGAAGACAATATCGGGAATATGTTAAATCTTACAAAAAAAAAAAAAGACATCCAGTGGCAGAGGGGTATTTTTACTACCTGACAACCATCGAACTTTCAAGTAAACTTAGCCAATACAGTTGAAGTTTTAGAGCCGTATCAGTTCTTCGAAAAATATTTCCCGAGAGAATTTTATGAGAGTAACAGCAAATATGCTTTGCAAACCGGTTCGACAAAGTTCAAGCCAACCACAGCTTCTAAAATAGAGACACTGTTTGCGCTCCAAATTGCTACAGGATGCCTAAACTTTCAAAGAACAAGAATGTACTGGGAGTCAGTTTTAGGCCTGCAACTGTTTCAAGAGAATATGGCAAGATACAGGTTTTTTCAACTACGGAACAATTTACACATAGTAAATAACCTCGGAAAACCAGGCGGTTGCACATATGTGTTCTGGAAAGTTCGCCCGATTTGTGATGTTTTCCGTAGTCTTTGTTTGCAGTTAGGTGTAGAAAGAGAACTAGCTACTGATGAACAGATGATTCCTTTGACAGGAAAGCTTGGAGTAAAACAGTATGTGAAAGGAAAGCCTAACCTGTGGGACATAAAAACTTTTTATTGTGTGGTAAGTCTGGACTAACATATTATTTTTACTGTACCAGGGTAGTACTTCAGGTTTTGACAATGGTGTGGTGAAGAAATTTGGCTTGGTAAGTACTGTTGTTCTCAAATTGAGCACATTCTGTGTGCTTCGAGAACTGGTTCAACTCATGCCATTTGTTACAACTTTTGAAAGCCAAAATTATTTTCGCAGGTGGAACAACCCGTGAAAACAGGTTTGCGAAATTACAGTTCACCACTGACAAAGTCATGAAGAATAATTATGGTAGAGGCTATTGTGAGGAATTGATTAGTGCGGATCAAGATGTTGTGCTATGCAAATGGCTAGACAACAGAACTGTAACAATAGCCCCTAACTTTATGGGGATTGGGGAAAAATATGAAGTCAAAGATACGACAAGGCTTCAAAGAAATATGTTCAAGTGCGTAGGCCAGAAACATCAGAACGTTCAATGAAGTGATGGGCGATGTTGATCTCCATGACAGATTTGTAAGTTTGTATAGGATCGCCTTGCGTTCAAAGAAGCGGACCTTGCGTATGACCTTTCACACAGTCGATATGGCCATTATAAATACGTGGCTTGAATATAAGCGCGATAGTAGAGCTAACAATGTCCCTGCAAAGAAGATTTTGGATTAACTTGCCTTCCGTCTTCAAGTTGTGGACAGCCTCGTGAAAGTTGGGAAGACAGTCGGCAAGAAAAGGGGACGACCATCTTCAGACAGTGTGCCAGAGGCCCTCCACACTCCACCAGCAAAAATAGAAAAAACTGGCAAATAGTAACGTGCAGCGTGATATTGTCGGACACTTACCCGTTCATGATGTAAAGAAGGAGCCTACTCGATACAAAAACAAATCTTGTAGCTGCAAATTCAGGTGTAAAGTGCACTTATGTCTTACTCGAGACAGGAACTGTTTTCATGTTTTTCACTCTTCCAAATAATGCGAGAGAAAATTGAAATGTGTGTCAATGTGCAGTAGTCAGAGTTATTTCATTGTACTGTTTTATTTCCATAGCCAATGTGTAAAGCTATTTTTTATTTAAATATGTTTAATTATTGTTTAGCAAGTATGTTTTCTTAGTAATATTAGTGTTTGTAGTGAACAGCCTAGTTGATTAGTATTTTCTCATTCCCTTGTACATAAATAGTGAAAAAACACTTAGGGTAATATTTTTTATAAAATATAACGTCTGCTAGGACTTAAAGCAAACAAATTCACTTGTACATAATAATGTACAGGAGGTTGAAAAAACATTTCAACCAGTTTCTTAGAAACTATTGATCTTACAAAAAACAAAAAAGTTCATGTCGTTTCTTAAAAACTATCACTCATAGGAAAGACAAAACATTTGCACAGTTTCTTAACAACTATTGATTTTAGAAAAAAGAAACAAGTCATTTCGCTCCGTTTCTTTAAAACTATCGTTTATAGAAAACACGAAATATTTGACACCGTTTCTTTAAATCTGTGGATCATAGAAAAAAAAGCATTCCATCCCTTTAAAAAAAATATATAAGTGACCTTAGCAAAATAAATAGTTCGTATAAAATTAAAACGGAACTTTTTATTACAATGTAGTAGACTTAAAAAATAAAAAGCAGTGTATTTATAAAAAAAACCGTGATCTTAGTCCCAGTTGTTGACGGTGTGTCGTTGCCAGTTAGAGTTGAACTGTGTACTAGTTTAACTCTACAGCCACTAATACGATGTACAACAGATGCCCTATATACTGAGTGGTCATAATAGTATCACTAGCCGAAAGATCTCGTACCGTCTTACGCAAAGATCCCAGATTTCGGTGGAAATATTTTTTAACTAGCTTGTTTAAATGTCTTACGTGCACACAAGGACGTGCACACCTGAAGCAATGCTTCGTGATAATTTGCAGCGTGTCGTTGTGAAGAGACATCTCGCAATGGGCTACTTGCATGACATTTGAAATTCACAAAACATTAGATCCACGTAAAAGTACAAGAAAATATTTTTATATAATAGAAAGAATTCTGCGCTAAAAGTGCTTCGTTTAGATATACGACTTATACAACAGATGTGAACACAGCTACCGCCGCGGCGCTGACTGAAAACAGGTTCTACGTCATTAGCCTGTACCGCGTCTAAACTCTCTGGCGGTCATGTGATCACTGAAGTAAAGTGACTTCGAGCATTGTTAACAATTGGATATATGACCGCGCGCCGCTGGTGTGTAAGAGAAGGCAAAATTGCCTTAACTGCGCATAATTTAGACGATTAATTATTATTATTATATGTGAAAATAGGTTGGGTTATCATAAAGGTCAACACAAGCACAAGGTAGAAGAGTAAATATTCTCAATACGTAACGGCAGTTTACGTCTTCATGGCTTGCTCCTCAATTTTTTCACGGCCTGCGTTCGCTGCGGTCGCGAAATTCCCTTACATTATTTTTAAGTTTTTACATGTACTGAACAACCTACAGTACGTTTTATGTGATTTCAATTCGGACAATGTTCGTTACTACTTTCCTATAGTTAGTCAGTAACATTAAAAAAAAATCATACTTAGCTGTCAGTAAAGGTAGCTATAATCATGGGATACCTAAATAAAACTGCTACCAATTTCTAAATTACATATTTAGTTATAAACACGTGTTTCAGCTTCTGTGTATGGTAAAAATGTTCTTTGGATACTGCAGCTCAGTGCTTTCAGAGCAACTTCCGCCAAATTTTTTAGTAAGTATCAAGTGTATTGTGACATTATACATAAAATATGGACAGTAAATGGATACAGATGACATCTAATAATTTTATCATAAAATTATTGTTTACTTAAAAATGTTTTCGTGACAAACTTTTAAAGGTCTCACAAACATTAATGACTCTGTGTACTATTCTAAACCAATTTTTTGTTTTTTACATAACCTCAAAACTGCTAACGTGGTTTGCGAGTAGAACAAATACGTATGCCATGAACATTGACCCAAAACACCATTTAAATACATAAGCCGTATGTCCGACCAGAAGTATTTCTTCAGACACTCGACGTGACAACAATCTGAAAATAAAAAAGAAAGAAAAAAAAGTTTTTTTAGCCATTTTGAGGTACCCCGATACCAAGTTCCTAAGCGTGATATATAGAAAACAAAAATAAAGATGCATCGTTTTAAATACGGGTTTCGCTTCGTAGAATAAGATATCGAACACAGGTTTGAAAGTATTTCTTAAAAAAAAAAAAAAAAAAAAAAAAAACTTTCACCTGACATGCTGCAACACT
>PNEQ01091808.1:0-22640 GCA_003012365.1 Medauroidea extradentata
AATAACCGGCAGGTTGGCACCAAAGCCTGGAAAATCATCAGAGGATTTGTCACACACGTTAGAAGATGATTCATCAGAACCAGAAAGCACTTTAGATTTCGGCGAACGAAACATATTTCCGACAACAGAGAATACTTAGCCCTCTGAGAACCGGACTAGCAGGAGCATTCGAGAAACACAACCTGCTCTGGCGAGCGCTCGAACTACACTGATAATATAACCATCAAACATAACAGTAATATCATTTACATCTGTATTGATACATTTGAAATATTCTACAATGAATTACCTCGCAAAATTTTTATTTACAATCAAAATGCAACTTTGTCAGTCTTTATAGCCTGAGCCAACCTCACTCGAGACGACTCCCAGAGGCTGAAGGCCTTACAAAATACCAGCTCCCACAACTCAAACTCAACAAGGGGCAAGTAAAAACCACGTCAGCTAACCTATGCTTATAGTGCTTTAGTGACCAGGGTTTTCGACACATCGTTCGTGAGCAATGAAAAACACAACATAAATTTATAGCTTGTGGATTAACAACTTCGAGATGCAATTCACATACAAATGAAGGTTCACATACGTGTACGCTACACGCCATTAAGTTTACACACACACTGATGAAAGTACACTCTAATTTGCAATGCGCGAACAATCTCTCAAATTACTGATGAGCCTAGTTAGTGTACAAGTGCACAAGTATCCACTCTGGCAATCTTCCCCATTCGACTCGTGGGCTTCGTTAAATAACCATTCACTAGTTTCACTGATGCTCCCGACATTTCCTCCCAAACGTGCGGTAATAATTTTGTAAAGTTAAACAGCCAAGCTAAGTAATCTCCCTGTTGTATCTCGAATGCGATGTTGCACCAGCTGCTGCGTGCTGTCCACACACTACCGTGCCTTCACTAAGGCCATTAAACGCCCAGCTGCCGAAGCGCCCCATTTACCCAAACTCGGGGTCGGCGATGAGGAAAATAGTCTCCATACGGAAACGGCAACTCACCGAATTCCTCGACGAACCTTTTGGAGTAAAGAACGCTCACCACTCACGGAGCAGAAACAACAGCCTTATGTCCTCTTTCAAAACAATAGCACGAGCCACGCTCGCGTACGTCTCGCCGCCGGCGCATCCATCCTTCGAAGAGATATTAACAGCCTACCAAGACACACGCCTCGTCCCCAGAGCTCACGATGTTGATTGCTCGGATTCCAACCTGAGAGTGACTCCTCTCTCCACGCGCTGTGACACCGCGGCTCGCCCTCCTCACCGGCGTCCCTGCCGCCGACCGGCGAAACTCGACCCCCCTCCCCCCAGGACCCCCCTCCATGGCCAGTGGAGCGGAAGGTCCGGCGGGGAAGGGAAGGCTAAAGCACCGTCAACCAGGGCAACACCTCTTACGCTAAGAGGCGGCCAAAGCCAGCCTTGGGGTTCCATCCGAAAGGGGCAAACAAACACACGGCACTAGGCCCCAGAAACCTAAAACCTATAAAAACCCTACAACAGAAACTGAAGGAACACAAACCCCAAAATGTACCCAAAAATAAAGCAAATCTAAGATAATCCGACCTAAGAAACAGGAGTATCCGTTCAAGCCAATGACTTATCACCTGTAAAAGACTTTTTCATTCACAATCAAATTTACAACTTTGTAAGTCTTATTGCGAATGATAGAGCTTTACCAGCAAACATAACATTACAATCCTAAACAGCTGTATTGAAATATTTGAAATAAAAAAATAGTTTCTTGTTCACAATCAAAATACGACTATTATGTAGTCTGATAGTGAATGATAGAGCATACTGTCGAATGTTTTCTTACTTACAATCACAATATAACCATCAGTCTTTCTGTCCAAGAATAGAATGAATTCACAGGTCTTATTAATGGTTTCCTTGGTCTTCCTCGTCATGGTCTCTGCGCTGGTTTTTGTTTGTGCTGCATCTAAATAAGGGAGAAACTCATAAAATGGATGACAGTCACTCGGAATCACAGCTTTAAGTTCCTAAAGGTGTTTCCATTTAGTGTGAGTGATTTAATGAACTCTTGAATACAGCTTGGGGAAATCTTGGACAGATGTCCATTTCTCTGGTTTGGGACGTCGAGGAAGGCACGTTTTGTAATCTATGGTACCAGTTGGATTATACTGAAGCCCTCGTATATTATGAACAGTTGCATCACTTTTGTCTGGCTCTTTGATGTGACAATTGGTTCTAAATACAGACAAGAACTTGTCGATCTGCAATAATGAGGTGGAAGTTTGGGAAGGCTGTTGAAGAATCTTTTCAATAAGGCATTACTGTCTTCCATAGTACTACGTCTACCTTTCTGGGAAGACCGAGTTACGCTTGCCGGGAGCCATTTCGCTGCCATTTCCTGCTTTGTCAACCCATTAACGGACTGTTCATTTTTTATGTCTAGCGTATTTAGGAACATTTGTCGGCACACAGTAAGTTTTTTTCCATCAACAATGTTTACAATATAGACTCTTCTTTGGTCCCATGTCATCTTTTCCCAGTAGGTATTGAACAGCTCTTGTCTTTGCTCCGCCTTTATGACATTGCAGTGCCTCAGTGTTGATTTTGCACATATTTTTGACCTCGCCTCCCTTTCAACATCATGGTGAACTGCCATCCTTGGTACACGTATAACCAACATAACTCTGTCCTAGCATAATTTTTTCTTTAGCAGTAATTTTTTTCCATGTGTTCTTGTTTTTTTTCTTTCGACGCTTAGAGTTTGCAATATCTCCGCAGTACACATGATCATCATGATCCGTATCTGATGATTTTGAGGGAGAAATTGTTTGTCTGTTAGAATCTTCGACGTCTTCTGCAGTGGATGTACAATTTTCCAGTTCAGAATATTGATGTATGCCTTCTTTTTCAGTACCATGGATTTGATTTTCAGGAATATTAACTTCAAAACTTTCTTCTGGTCTGCTTTCCTGTATGTTTTCATTTTCCCCACCTGAATGACATTTTTCTCTGCCAACCGTTTGTGTAGGAGAAATGGCACCGCTCATCAAATCAGTATTACAGGTATGCTCTACATTTACAATCCTCCTTAAACCTATATCATCAATGACAGTTGTCCCACAAAAAAAAAAAAAAACTTTTCATGAAAGTATTTTTTTTACTGCAATGTGAAAACAAAATGCTTTGAGTCTATTTTTCTTTGAATCTGCATTCTTTGATTTACTTACAGAACAATTTTCAAATGTTACCAAATGTATTTCCTGAAATATGATTTTTTACGAATGCCCCTTACACACCTTAAGCAGTGTGTCATGTTGTTGAGTCGTATTATGTTATTCACTTGTTTTATTTTTATATACATCATTTTCTTTTTCTTTGGGCAGTGTTTGGTTTTATGTTTTCATTGTCATGGAGGAACAGTAGCAAATGTATTTGGTGCATTAAAGCAAATATTAAACGTGTGTTGTTCCGAATTCCAACAGATTACTTCATGGAACACATGTTTCACAAACTCCCTCACACACACCAACTTTGCCATTCTGTAACAAAAAATAACTATAAGGTGTTGTCTACCCCCTCCAGGGGCTTCAGTTTAACGTCACTTTAGTGCTCAACTCAGCATCGCAATTCACATAAAAAAGACGCATGTTAACGGGCTTATCACCTGAGACGGTCATATTACCACAGAACAAACCAGGTAGTTCATAGACTCAATTTATTTGCGTTATGAATTTATTCAAACACCTTCGTGAACAAGTCCACAAAAATTAACTGCCTCATATAATAGAATACAATAACAGGTTTACTACCCCTATAAATTCCCGCTCAATCTCCTTAAAACATTTACATTACATAATCATGACATGCTATAAAGGAAATAACTCATTACATTAATACACAGACATACAAAACACATATGCCGACGGGCCCGACATGCATTGGTAATTCTTAGAAAGTCAAACACCCTTAAACTATTTTACAACAACTTGGTACTAATTCGTACAACATCTGAACAAGCAATTTGTTTGTTCGTTTATCTGTTCAATTCAATCAGTTCTACACGTCCGCGCGGGTCTTGCTTTTCGCCACTAAGCGAACCAGAGTTTGAGTGTTTTCACAAGTTCAATTACGTCCTAAAACACTCTGAGTCTCGGTAGCAAAGTGAACCTAGTCCTTATACATTAAAACATGACGAATCGGGTTATGTATAACTTTCCCTTAAGCTCTTAAGAGGGGAGTTATTCAATGTCCCCTTGAGTAATGCTTTAAGCACGACAGTTGACACCACAGTAATGATTGCCGATACTCTGTTTATCCACTTAAAGTAGCCAAATTAACTAGAATCGGGAGAAGCAGGATATGACTCTCTCTGAGGTCAATATGGCCCACCAGCCGACCAATAAAGGTTAATCGTCATTGGAACCTTTGACTTTTCAAGGGCGTGTCCCGTTTGACTGCTGCCTTCCAGTGAGACTGGGGCCGAATAATACATAACTACAGTACATACCAGATGCGTGTACTCCTTAATGAACACCACACCGTGCGGAATAAAGCTTCCGTGCACGAACCACAGCTAAACCAGGGTCCACCATCAGAGTTGTTCACGCAAACCACTGTAAAAGGCCATGCTGGAGTGCCAGTAAACTGGCGGTCGTGATTTCACCGGGACACCTTACGCAGTCGCGAACCACTTTGCCTCTTTCGAATCCGCTCTCGATCTCCACAACCTTCCTACTTCGCTCCCACTGCTCGAATGCCGTTACCTCTTCCCCCGGCTGCCTAGTAATCCCCCCCTCCTAAATCCCGAACAAAGCCAACCTTCAACGATTGCGCGCCGCCAACCCCTCCCCCTCCTCCCTGTCGACCTGACCAGAGGCCTCTAAGGCCACTAAGGAATATTGCAGAAAAATTTTGTATGTCTTTTAACTTTGGTGAGGTCTACACAAATATTCATTTTCATTGAAATCCATGTCAGTAGGTGACATTTTCACAAATTATTGGGTGAATTGACATGGAATGATCCAGGACTCTTTTACCATAATCTGTAAGGTGCACCTGGTTCCTACCAATGCTACCCCTGCCTACCCACAGCCTGCTGTCCACAGAAGTAGCACCACTCTCCTGGCAAACATCCTCGTATAGCTCACTAGCAACCATTGCTTTCACATAATCAATTCCCCTTCAACACAGAACCCCAATGACCACTACTTTAGCCTTAGGAAACTTGATTTTCACTTGTCTTAGAAGCAAAAATGTACATCAATGCTGAAAGTACATTTTGTACATTTGATTTGTATTTTGTGGGCAAAATTTAAAAATAGTAACTTAATTTTGGTAAGGTAGGCTATCTGTTTTAAATCTGAAGTGAAGTGTTAGTAGTAATGTTAGAATTATGGATATAAACGCCCACAGATTTTTAATTCTAATTTCTTTTATGATATATTTATTTTTCTTTTTTAAATATCACAAAATTAAACTAGTCAATGTTAGTTGTGTAAGCACAATAACTTAGCACCTTTCTGTAGTAAAGAAATTGACCATCTTCATTATTACACAATTTTCTTTCCTAAATCAACAGCACTATAGTGATTTACTTTTGCGGGCCTCAATTGTATATCAGCTGTGTGCGCGCCACACGTTTCGACTCAAGAGTGTGTACCTACACAAAAAGGAGGTGTGGCAACAGGGAGTTGGAGACATGGCGAATCTTGTTTTGCCATTGACTACTGAGGAGTGAAATGGAGCGCGCTTACTTGAGCCCACACAACAAATTAAGAATCGCAGTTCCCTCTCGGAAACTACTAAATAGAAGAGTAGCCAGGCTTCTGCACTACCGTAAGATAGCTCCTTCCAACTTCTGTAATTTATGATTAAATTGTGAGTTAGCGGAAACCCTGACATGACACGATTCTATTTGTGTGTATTGTTTGTTTTGTCGTTGGTACTAGGTTCTTCTATTTTAGATTAGGTTGTCTCACTGTGTTGATATTTTTTTTCTATGTTTCTATAGCAACAAATATTTGTTATTTGTTTGTTAGCTGTGATACTTCATGGTGGTCCTCGAGTGGATTGGTTGGTTGCGGTGGTGTGCCTGTAGTAGCTGCCTTTCCCCCGGAATGATCCCTGCTGACACACGTTCCAGCTTCATCTGGTGTGACCTGCGTGACTGACTGTTTGCTATGCACTGCATTGCCAGGGTTTGTCTTCTGTGTTCTTCCTCATTTTAGTTCTGTGTCAAAATTGTAGTATTTTTATACTTAACACAAAGTGTATTTATTAATATTTTGATTATTTAACTTTTTTAAATCTGAAATTTATGTACCTACTAGTAAGACGTATTTCATCATGCATTGCATTTATTAATAGAATAATTCTTTAGAAGGTGGTAAGAAGAGCATGAGTCAAATTATTACCCAATTGAGACTTATGTTTTTCTTGCAGCTATTAGTAGCCGTTCAATAGGACACAATTCTCATTATATTAACACTTTTCTTTAGCCTTCCTGAACAAGAAGAAATACCCGAGTGCCATTATATTTTCACATGACTTATGCCCTTCTTACCGCCCGCCAAAGAAATTACAATTCAAGAGCAAATTTTTTTATGTTTAAAGCTATCTAACAGAATCCAAATACACTGTACTAAAGTTAGTTTTTCCATGAAAATTTGTTATAAAACAAATTTATGTTACAGCCAAACAAAAAGAAATACAAGAATTCTAATAGGCTGGTTTTGAAGCTTGAACTTTCTTCAAAATTTTGAATGTCCATCTGAGCATTTTAAGTTACGTTCTTCAAAAATATTGGGGGGAAACCGAACCAATGTTTTAAAAATGAATTTTTTCATGTAAAGAGTATTTGTTGAAGCTATAAACCTAAATTGTTCCAAGAAACTCAGCTCATTAAAATTGCCACTTCTTACGGGCCTTATTGCAATTTAGTTGTTGTATTAAATACAAAGGGCTTATGCCCATGTAGAAAATAACATCCAGAATTGGGTTGATATTTGTTCACATGTTTTTTTAGTACCTAATTGTTACACTTGATGATTTTAGGCCTACTGTGTATTGGAAGCTAATTTTTTTATTTATTTTTTAACCTGTAAGGTGCAATAAACAACTTTCTGCTTGTAATAGTCAACATTTTGGTAAAAAACAAATTACAGTAACAAAAATATAAAATTATAAAACCTATACAAAAATTAGACAGTACCTTAGGCCTAATTTAGTTTTTCATACATTACATACATTTATGAAACCATTCATATAGATCTAATCTGCTTGAAATTTTTTTGCTGGTGTGGTAGTTTTTGAAGCACTGATCAGGGTGAAGGCCAGTTTGGTGGGGGCAGGTTTCACACAATAACTCTCTCTTCTTCCACCCTTCACTTTTCTGTTGGAGCACACAGCACAGTCCTTGTGTTTCCTCCCACTTAGCTTGCCTATTAGTAGATGAAGTTACTCATCTAAGCGTTCCTCTTTATCACAAGTTGATGGTCTTCCATGCTCTTGTTTTTCATTTCTCACATTACCAACAAGACCTTAAATTACAGACTTCCTGAGTGTTTTATGTAATAGTACAGGTAAGTTTGTTTTGCTTGGTGCTGGTTGTACAAATGAAAACTATTTATAAGAGAGACTTCTAAAATCCAAAAGTAGAACTTACGCCACGATTACAAACTTTTTTTTGTAAAACCGTAACTTGAGATTGCTCAATCTACCGCGGCAATTTTAGATGAATATAATCAATTACATATTACACATGGTTTTGGAATTTCTTTTTTATTTTTGGTGTTCTCTGCATGATTTTCGTATCAGAATTGTGACATATACTCAGTATAGTAATGTAGGTATCATTTATCACGCCAAGCTAGTATCTTTAGTTTGTCATCTTTCCGATAGGCTTTCACTTCATGTACTTTGAGTTTTGGGTTTTTTTCCTAACTTGAATGGGTAGGCCCTTTGTATTTTGCAGCACAGTCCCTGTCAGATAAACACCCTTCTTCAAAATTCATACTCAAGGTCAACATCTGTATGAAAACAATCTGTATAGAGAAAGTAACCTTCGCCACCAATTCTAAAATAATGCGTGAAGTGAACGTGAGATCAGATCGTAGTAACGCATTGGTTGTTACAAAACCATGGTAAGGTATCAGGTTTTAAACATAACCTTCCAAAGAATCGGCTATCACATAAATGCGAAGACTCAATTTAGTTGGTTTTTGTGGGTTATACATTTTGAAAACAACCCGCCCCTTGAAACTTACGGCCAAATGCTGATTTGGACTATAGAACTGTAAAAAAATTTTCTACTAGTGTATTCAATAATATTTTTTACTTTGCTAAGCCTAGACATCATCTCCGTGATTTCCCCTTTGTTAGCACATGGAGATACATGTATTGCCCAAAATATTTGTAGAAAACGTTTTCTTGAAAACATGTCTTTAAAAAACACCAGAGGAATCCAACAAGTTTTCTGGAAAAAAAAAAAAAAAAATCTAGCAGTGTTGTCTTCACTTTCCTACCTATATACAACAAAACCCCATGAAAAGTCATGATTTCTTGCAGTGTCACATTTTTACAGCCCCACCAAATTGAATGTTGCCTCAATAACATTATTTTAGTGATTTTTTTGTTTCACATACACATTTGTTTCAGTATCAATTTGTTACAAAAGACTGACATTAAAAGCAATAAAGAAAATTCCTAGAAATAGTTTTTAAATTTTAACTGATTCTTCAGAATTATTTCGGCACTAAATGCAGCCAGGCAAAGCAATAGCTCCATGAACATTTTAATTTTCGAATTATTCAGCTTAAAAAATGCCAAATTTTCAAATGCTGTCACAAACATTGAAACTGTGTTCTTATTGGCTAACACATTTATGACGTAGTCTTGTTTTGGTTAACCACAGCACGTCAGGCACTATTGTGTGTATTGAAATTTTTGAATGACTTAAAAAACTAATCAAATTTAGTAAACCCGGTTACGTAAAAGTTAGTTCAGGGAATTCTCCCGTTGTTTGGGCTTGCATGGTTGTAGATTTGCTAGCCAACAATGAAGTTTTATTTCACTTGAGTTAATTTTAATGGAGTGAAGACAGCAATGTATTAGTAGGCCTAGCTCTCACACATTGCGACATTTTAGTTATAGGTTTGAGTTTATGTAAATTTAATTTAAATTCCAGAGATATAATTTACTGTGAATTCAGTTTAATGTTTCAGATCCGATATACATCATAAGTTTACGTTTGAAAGGTCAGACGAACGAAGTTCACATGCAGCGATCTCATTGTTCATGTGCGTACAAAAAGTGAACCTATCAAGCTAATACTAGGAAGGAATGCATTTAACCAAACTTGGCACTAACTATGATCGAACATTCTGGTCTGTAAAATACTATAGCAGATCAATTATTTTATCACAAGTACACTTTTTCTCTCAGTATTTTTTACATTTCTCGTGAACAGCATTGAGACAGCTGTGCTGCCATCTCGGGGAAAGTTTCGCAAGACCCCGCCCACCCCTCGAATTATCGGCCAATCACGGGTGCCTTGAACTCACCTTCCAATACAGGTATTACAGAGCCTCTATAAACTGGTTTTATTTTTGGTTAGCTTACCATATTCACAACAATTGTTGCACCCCATTAATTTAATATCACAGTTAATTATATTGTTTTGCATTTGTGTTTGGAGGATTACTAAAAGTGAAGTGAAAAAAATCAAGTTACCGTATGATTATTATTTATGACAAATTCTGTATGATTTGATGTTCATAATGCTACATCTTTTCAAGGTAATCAAACTTCGCATGTTAACATGCAAAATATAAGAGTACCGCATACATTTTACAAGTTGAATTAGCAATCAACTTAAATTTGTAAAATAACAAAACAATGAGATATTATGAGATAAAACAAACATTTATGAGTGAAAATAATTGTAGGCAGTTCAAGATAAACATTATAACTAGGCCCTTACATAATACTTGCCTACTGCCTACTGCAGATTTTTGTGACAAAAAATTAACATCTTCACTCTTTCAGGATCAAGTCTGTTCCTTTGGTATCACAACTAGCACCTGCTGTGCTGAAGTCACGTTCCCTTGATACTGTTGTTGACGGCACACACTGGGATATTTTAGAGCAAGTTTTTTAAGCCTTTTGTATTGAGAATTGTGCCAGTATTTCCCAATTGCACTTGGATTAGATTATAAAAAAAATTGCCTGAACTATGGAAAAATTGCCATTTTTGACGTCAAATATTTTTATGTAGGACTAGTGATAAAATTCTGAAAAAAATGTGAGGTATACTCCTTGTAGTATATATTAAAGGAATAAAATCATTGAGTTGTTTTTTTAAGTCCTTTTAGGGAAAAAAATTAATTTTCAGTTATCCACAGTTTAAGTAGGTACAAAGAACATTAGTTTTTTTTTTTTTTTTTTTTTTAATATTTCAAATATTACACAAACTGGACAAGTGTAAATTTAAAACTAATATAATCTATTTATTTCTATGTTGTTTTTCTACATACACATAAGTTTGTAGCATTTGTGAGGTTATATTAGGTACGCATAATCTGATAGTTACAGAATATATGAATGCACAACTAATGCCAATTAAATTTTAGGTTACCTTATTAAGTAGTGGGAAATATGGACAATTCCACTCTCACACAGCTTCATGAACGTTTAAAAGTCTGGAAAGAAGAATATTCATTTCATTCATGATGTTGTGAGTTCGAGCATTGTGCATGAACAACTCAGTCGGACTTAAAATACGGAGAACATTTTTATGCTCAAGCCAAACGTTATCTTCTGGTTTAATTTTGAAGGATGTTCCAGGTCCAGCTGGTTGAAAAAATTGAACCAAGTGTCTGTAGATCGTGACACATCTTGAATCTTTGCTAACCACCACAAGGAGTCATAGACACAACAAATGTAGTCACTTTTCTTAGGATACACATGAAGGGGAAGTGCTAAATCATTATTTTGTAATTTGAACTGTTACATGTTCACTTGAGTATGATGTTTTCCTGATTTGTACATTTTTCAAATCAAGAGGTTTAAATGCATGATTACTGCGGGTATTTGGTATCGTCATAGCTTTCTCAAAACGTGAATCAAAAAATATATTTGATTTGTTTATTTCTTCTGAGCTCACATGAAAGTAATGAATGCCTTGAATGTTATGTTTACAAAAATTGAACATGTCAAGGGAAGTCAATACTATATGGTAATTACGAGTTCTTTGTAAACTCGCATTCCTTACAGTACTCCTTGTAGTAGCCTCAACTCCATCAGAAGGCCCCTTCCCGTGTGCTGATGCAAAGAAGTGCCACTCTGCTTTTAATCCAAAATCTTTACTGTGGTAACATAAGTTAATGAAGTTCTTTCTGTTTTTATACTGGCCCGCTGCACCATCTGTAAAGTACAACACCTTTTGTATACAATAAGTAGTTGTTAAAGTGAGTTAGCAAGACTTTCTGAAAGGAATAAAAGATAACTGTGTTATGAGCAATACAATCACTGATGAAGCTGAAGGTTTTGCAAACTAAAGAGTCATTAACTTTGATGTACACCACAAAAGGATGAACAGTTGCTTGGGAATTTGACCAGTGATAAGATTGGACCTCATCTTGTACAACAAACGAAAAGTTTTCAGAAAAATATGCAAGTATAATGCAAGTGCCACTTTCAAGATTTTGCTTCTTCTCTTTCAAAAACTTTGACTGTTGTGTAGAAATGAAATGGTGCACTTTCAACTTTTGCTTCTTTTCATCAAGGCTGTCCAAAACATCTGCAAATGGCTTCACAACAGTAACCAACTCACATATATCTGTTGATAGCCACTGTTTGAAGGTAACTTCAGCATCTGCTTTAAAGTCTTCAATACTCAGAACATCTTTGACAGTTTCAAAACCAGGACAGGAAAGACATGAGTTAAGGGGTGTTGGTCCCTACCACCTTGGATTTATATGTTTCTTCTCGATAACTTCTGTTCCAGTTGATGCATCAAAATTTTTGTCACGACAAGCCATAGATACAAACTTAATTGATTTTCTGTAATTGCTGGAACTATAATATATTCATTATTTTGCAACGGGAAACAGCTGAAAAGGAAAAATTACTTCATTTACGGGAGCGACTACAGAGGCCGCAACATTAACAGAAACAATGCCATATGGATTCCAATAAGTGAATGAAACAATAAACTATGCCTTGTCAGCGTGAAAAAAGTAAAATAATGTGTCTATTCCCTGATTCATAAGAAAAACAGTAAAACCGATCTGATAGGGATCAATTACCCTTAAGCATCATTTTTCACTATTAATGTCACAAACAGCAATTTTAAGAATGTCTTTATATAGGTAAGTTGTGTGTTAATGCTAGACAACATTAACTGGACATTATGATGTGCAACACAAACACACACAGAATGTGTGCCACTAGAGCCAGCTAACACACACCATTTAGGCCTCAGTTCCGCAAACTTTGAGAAACCTATCTTTAGTTCTGGGTGATTTTCCTTAAATTTACAATACAGTTCTTTTAAATTACACAGTACTAATCACTTGGGAACTTTTTCATTTATGCCTTCTACTTTTACTGACAAGACAGTCTTTCATACCTGGCATGACACCAACATTATAAACATCTTTTACCATTGCTTTACATTCCTCAGTTAACTCTTTCGCTGCAGTATTAAAATCAGCTATTTTAGCCCATATAGTGTAAAAAAATTACATTTTATAATTTTGGCAGTAATATTTTTTTTATGTGTTAAAACACATCAGAAGTGAAAATAAACTTTAAAAAAGGAAAAAAAAAAAGTTATTGTTATTTTTAAACTACTTTATAAATAAAAATATGTAAAATTAACATTTTTTTTCCACTTATCATAATTTTGTAAATAGGCTAATGTTTCAATAATTATGGAAATGTTTATTGTAAAACTGTTTTATTAAAAATGTATTATTTGTTTTTTGGTTATAACATTGGATGTACTAAATAATGTTATGAGAGTGCATACACTGTAAAAATCCCTTAATTTTTACTACAGAAACTAATTTTTTGTAATTTTACTAGTATTACAGTCATCTTAAATTTTTCATCTATAAAACAATTTCTAATGATATCTGACACTATTATAAAGAACATGAACTTAATGATTATTATAGCACATACACTGTAAAAAATCTTCAGTTTTTACTACCAAAATTTTCATTTTTTTTTTTTTTTTTTTTTGAAATTTACTAGTATTACAGTCATTACGTCTAAATTTTTAATCTATAACACAATTTCTAATGATTTGTAACACTATTATAAACCACATGAACTAAAAAAATCATAGTATGTACATACAATGTAAAAAAATCCTAAATATTCTTCATGAAATAAATTTTTTTGAGTTTTTACCTACAGTCATGCAATATATTTTTTATTTTCCATTTGTAACACAATTTTCAAATGAGTTGGTACACTTTTATAAAACAACATGACTGTAAACATAGATACACTGTAAAAAAAAAAAAAACGTAAATTTACTATGTAAATTTTTGCAGAAGTAGATGGTTTGCTTCCTCTTGCAGTTTCCTTTTCCCTTCATTTTACATTGATACGGCATGACCGAGCACACAACACAGTTTGGTTTGTGTTTCTTATCAGTGCTGAGACCAATAAAATGACGCTCGCTAATTCGGTCGATGGAGACTACATCGGAACACAATCTCCCCCTTTTTTTTGGTGGTGGTCGTGAATACTCTTCTAGCAGCCCTTCAAGCACTTTGTTTCTGTATTGAATTGCTGATAGTTTGTTGGTGTGCGACATATTATAAGCAATTTTTCCATTCACCAAAGCAGCCTCAATCATAAAATGTCATAGTACATGGTACCATTTTCTATTTTTGTGGTAATAACAATATGTCGATGACAGCTGGTCAAAACGATCGACACCATTCATGTTCTTGTTATATTCCAATACATTTTGGGTTTCTGAACAGTTCTAAATCCACTTTCACTTTTTTTTTACCTCACTTTGACTTCTGTCACCTCATTTTCATGAACTGTTGACAGTAAAGTCACTCGTCCTGTATGTTGCCAGCTACATGTAATCTGTCCTTCCTCTTTGTTTATCCAGAATTTTGGTTTATCACCCTTTTTTAGTTTACACACAATAGATTTGCAGTCATCCGGCATTCCACGTCTGTTGAGGCGAACTGTACCACATGCCCCAATGTCATTGTTGCGTAGATGTTGGAAGAGTGATGGGCTAGAAAAAAAATTGTCGCAGTAAAGAATATGCTGTGTGTTTTCAAAGCCCCGCAAAAGGTGTTGTATCACTCGTTCCCCCAAGCCCACGTTCTGGTTATCTCATACAGCTCTTTCTTCTCAGTTTTCTGTTATGTTTGTGAGAAATTGTAAACAACTGCTTATTACAGATGGGACTGCTGATGTAGTTTACTTCTTCCCTACTTGTAAAAAGAAGAATAGAAAAGGTACTTTTCTGTAATATGTTTGGAAGAATTTAACTACAGAAATTTGAAAGCTAAATTAATATGTAGTAAATCATTACAACACTACAAAAAATTAAAGCTTTATGTGTAGGAAACAATGTAATGCTAATGAGTAATCATTTTTCAAACTTTGGTAAAATAACAGTAAAACTTCCTGTGTGTTTCACATTTGGAAACATACGTAGAATTGTTGTATAGAAATTGTGAACATGTTCAAGCATCTAATTATAAAACTTAATAAAAGAATCAATGGTAGAAAAAAGTTTAACCATAGAACACTCACATTAACTACTTTCTTCATGGCCTTGCTTACTTACAAAAATGTTTACAAGGTCACAATATTAGCGATTCATAAAGTTCTAGTGTAAACCGCCGTAATTTCATCACAACTAATACCTAGGATCTGCACTTTCGTCACGTTAAATTCGGAAGCAGACTACACAAACAGCTGAAAATTATATTTCGCCACATTTTGGCCATTTTAATTCATGTTCCCACTCTTCGCGACATCGGTAAGGATTCACAATATTTTTCGTTTCTTTGAGTAACGAAAATAAGAATTATTAACTTCCCTGCAGCAAACATTTTATGTAAATATACGGCATGGCGTTAAACGTAAACAAACAGCGTTAAACACCTTTTCATAGATATATATGTACAATAACCAGGTAGACAACAAACTATCGCTGCCGCGATCATGGCGATCACAGTTATTCTTCAGGACGACTTAAGAGCAAGTGGAGTGTGTTACAAGTAAAGATAGAAGAGCGCTGGACCTGCTGGGAAGTGTGTTAAGGGGCACAGACAAGAAAGTGAAAGAAAAGGGATACAAAACAATGGTGAGGCCCATTTTGGGGTATGCAGCGGCGGCCTGGGACCCGTAGGTGGGAAGGGAAGTGGTAGAGGTGGAAAAGGTGCAGAGAGGGGCTGCTAGGTGGGTCACAAATAAGTGGAGGACACAGGGGGAGAGAGAGGAGGATTTCAGACCATCAGTAATGGTGAGAGGACTGGGGTGGGGCACACTGCAGGAGAGGAGGAGAGTGGAGCGGCTGGTAAGGATGTTTAAGGTTGTGAGGGGGAGTGGGTGGGTGGGCACAACTGGGTGACAAGATGCAGAGAGGTATATTCAGGGGAAGGGGTGATCATGAGTGAAAGATACAGAGGGTGGGGAAGAGGACAGAGAGAGGAAAAAACACTATGATGGTGAGAACGGTGAAGGATTGGAATGAATTGGCGAGGGAGGTGGTTGAGGTGACGGGAGCGAGGGAGTTTAGGAAAAGGTTGATGGGGTGCTTGTAAGTAGAAATATCCTTGTTACCCGCTCTGATTATAAGAAATTGTTTAAAATTCACTATTCAAAATTGTTTGAATACTTCGAAATTTGGGAATTTGGTTTTCGTTTTTTGAATACGAATAGTTCAGATTTACTACTCGAAAAATATTTGACATTTCGAATATTCGCACACCCCTTTCCCTGCCCCTGTGTGTTGTTCCCATGTCCACTGTTTGTGTTCTCTGTCATGTCACATGAAGCTGATGCTGCATCATGTTGCGACCCCCCAATCTCCGTACGTGTATCACCCGACTCACCCTGTTCGTTCCCACGGTGATAATGCCCTTCATCCACGTATCCCCGCATCCCATGACGTGTGTAAAAACGTGAATGGCCCTGTTGTGTACGTGTATCAAAGTGACCCCTACAGACTTCACCTTCCACCTCAACTATACAATCCATTTTTTGCAGAATCTTCCTCAACTGTTCAACCGAACCGTGTTAATTTTTTTCCTACTAACATACGCTGTACTGTTGGAGGTGTCTGTGAGTAGACTAGCATGACCACATCTGTCTCCTCCAATGGTTGATCATAAAACTTAGATCGCTCAACAACATGGCTGAAATGGCTCTCCAACTCTCTTATTCGGCACTGCCCTCGGTACAGCTCCACCCTGTCGCTCCCCTGTCTTCTCGTATCCCAGTACTCTTTTAGGAACTCCGTTTCGAATTCTGCATCACTGCCCTATAGCCTAAGCCAATTCTCACATTTACCCGAAATTGACCTTTCTGCTATTATCATCTGCTCCTCCCGATTACAATAATTGATTTCAAAAAACTCTTTCAGTCATTCAATATGTTTTTTAGGATGCTCCTGCTTATCCCCTCTGAACTTCGGTATATCATGGTCTCTGTATAGCTGTCCCAACCAGATGACCTGAGCGCCACCATATTTCTGAGTAGCATTTCTGTCCTGATACACAACTTTTTCTCATGCTCTGCCAGTCTCTTCCCCATGGTGTTCAAAGCCAACTGAAACTGACCTACCCTAGCACTGTTCTCATCACGCATTTGTAGAGCCGTGAAGAAAGGGAGTTTATTTTTTCCCAAAAGTGGTGTTATTTTTTCCCAAATTCGAGGCAAAAAAGCGAGGTTATTAATACGTTCAAAACTTACATAAAAGCATAAAAATTTAATACCGTACGATACTTCACTAATCAAAGCAATATCTTAATATGAATTACAACAGAAATAATACTAGCCTATACACTTAATATTGAAATATTGAAAGTTATACTAAAAAGTTACTAAGTAAAATAATTGATATTAATGTACCGACTTCTGGTTTTGGAGTTTAAAGATGAAAAATTCCTAATTACAGTATTTTAAAATAAATAACACTTTCCTGTGAAATTCTAGAACTGCTGTGAAACTATTCCTTGTTTAAACTAGAGAATATTTTAACTAATTGCAACAATTTAGTCTTCAAATGACAGCATTGTGAACATTTCAATGTTGGCTTCTTGAAGACCATTCCTTCTGTCGGTTACAAAATGGTTGTAGTGACTTAACAGTCGCTCACTGTCTACATTGTTGGTGGTTCTCCAAACAGCTTGCAGGACAGCCAGTGCAAAGTGGTGGTAGTTCACGCTGAGAGCAATCAACATTTTAACAATATCTACATGATTTTCTGTCTTGCTTGTCTTTTGAACTATTTCTTTAAATGCTTGGTAACCTTTAAAAAGGTCAGTTTTATCAAATTCTTTAAATTTGGGGATGGTTTTCAAGAGGGGAATAATATTTTCACTCTGGTTGAGGATGATATCTTTTGGATTGAATAACTTCAGGGCTTTGAATATTGCAGCAGAAGGGTCACTGTTCAGTAGTCCCTGTAGTTTGTTCATTGTCAAAGCTGCGGTCTTTTGACACTCATGTCTGACATGTGCATCTTCCCTTGTGCTTAGCTCGGATGTAGCACTTTCAAAATCTGAAGTGAAGATTCCATTTGAAATGCAGTCTAAATCGTTTAGAATGCATTCCAAGTCATTATACAAAGTATGAGCTGTGGGGTAGTTTCCTCCTTCAAGCTTCTGTAGTATTTTCACAATGTCTGGTGTTTGGAATTTGATGAAGGTATACTAGCATCCTTGTCAGATAATGATGTCAGGTATCTGATGCCTGCATTGCTCACCTCCTGATATTCAGCCCCCCTGAAAAATTCAACAATGTGAAGAAAGTATTCTGCTAAGTAAAATACTGATTCAAACCAGGAGTTCCGTGTCACTACAGGCATTGGAAAAAGTTTGGCAGTCTGTGATGTTTCTTCTTCAAGGTACTTCAGATACTGGTGTTTTCATTTTCTAGTGTTAAGAAAAGCTGACTTCACATGTACAACCGCAGAGTTGACCTCACTAAGGCCACTACTTAACACATTCCCTGCTATAGAGAGTTTGTGAGCCCAGCACTGAATGTGTTCTTCATGCTCACCAAGCAACACTTGGAAACTTGTCATGCACTTTGTCATATACCTAGCAGAGTCTGAGATCAAGCCCATGATGTTGTGGTACTGAATGCCATACTTGTTGATGCACTGTGTAATCACTTGGGCACAGGTCGTAGCATATGCTTTTTGCAAGAAATTTACAGATGCCACTACATGTTTGGGAGTTTCAAATGTCTTGGTAAACACTCGAAAAAGAATCACAAAAACGCACCTTCCCACTCTGTCTGTGGTTTCATCTGACAGTATATACAGAGCATTATCCCCAACAATTTCCTTCACACTGTTGAAGTGGTTTTCTGCCAGTTTTGGAGTGTATGTTTCTCTAAGTGTTTTCACACTTGGCAAATCACCACCGCCTGAAGTCAAGTGGAAATATTTGAAATAATTTACGTTTACAGTAAGTAAATATGATAAAAAAATTACGATTTAAATTTTTTAAACATACAAAATCACTTACAAAATATAAAACTTCTTACCTTCAACGAACTCGTTCAACCAAGACCTCAGATTAGGAATTTTTGTAACTGTATGTTGGCTTTGGCAAATGCTTCCGTTGTCTTGAGTGCCATGTATTCAACATCTCGTTTTCGTCATTTTACACTGTTGAAAGTTTTGACAACGGATGTTTGTAACTTTTGATCTGAAGATGTACTAGCATGATTTTTTAAGGCATTAGCATGCTTGTCACTTTTAACATGTTTGATTACGGAGTCTTCTTTCAAAGCTAACTCTGCAGTTACAATATTTGCACATGATAGTTACAGCGTCAGACACATAAATGCCATCGCTTTTAAATTCATTGGCCCTTTGCCTGGGGAAACTGGATTTTTCGGCATTTTCAGAGCGAAAAAATAACATCAAACAATATTACCGCCTATTAACTCTCACGCGAATACACACGGGGGTAAACTAACCTCAAATAAAATGTCTCTCATGGTCAACAAAAGACATAGCTCTTTTTTTTATAATAGTGGCCTTTGCGGGCTCGTACAGCCATATACATTCAACAGACAAACCCAACATGTCAATAAACCTCGAAGGCAAACACAATAAACAAACAAAATGGTGTTGAGATCACGAACGCGAGTGTGAATGTGGTTACGTTGGCAATTGTGGCCGAGTACTCGAACCTGTTGCACACGCGATCTATCGATACTATCGATACATCAATGTCCGCATGTTCGTAAAGCTGGTTTTACACGACGCAATTTATTTATCGCGCAGCTCCTTGCACACAATCAATCGTGCAATAATTGCATGCAATATCTCATGGTCCCTTTTACACAGCGCAATTTACTCACGCAATTCACAAGCAATCTGTTTTATTCCCGCCAATGTTTAGTACAAATGGATAACCAAAGACACAAGGCATTATGTGCACTTGCAACGATGGAAATATTATCTGACGAAGATGAAAATAACTGTGAACCACGTAGGAAACGGAGACTATGGGCGAGGAAATGGATCGCGAGAAGAAATCTCGGCCGTGGAGGAATTACAATGCTCCAAAAAGAACTTAGGTGTGCTATCAAACCCTTTACTGGGATAGGTAGGACATATGCGACCCATGTAATATAAATAAATTGTAGTTATAATATTTACACTGCTGAACGACATGTACAAATATCTTTACTGCAACTAAATAACCTAAAGACCTATATGAACTATTAATGTTCTCCACCTAAACTGCAAACAAATAAAATTATGATCGTATTTGGTAATTTTTACACAGGTTTGAAGACCCAGATGCTTTCAGAAATTTCTGTAGGATGGACATGAAAAACTTTCAGTACATTTTAGTTAAAGTGGGGCCACACATTCAAAAACAAAATACAGTTATGAGGGAGAGTATCCAGCCAAATATCAGGTAAGTTAGTGCAGTCTGTTTTCCACAACCTTCTTCTTCTGAACCTATTATAAAAAAGTAGTATCTGAAATTGGCTAGATATGAATCTGTACATTTGCCTATTACTGATGTATTTGGCCAATTTCAGGACTGGCCAGACTGCATCTTTTTTTTTTTCATTTGAGAAAGTAAATGAAATTTTCAAAGAAGCATTAGGGAGTAGGGAGGGAGATGTAAATAATTTGCTTCTCAAGAATTTTGTATGTGAGTAGGTATCATGATAGAAAGAACTGAAAAAGTTCATCATCAGTTCTGTAAAAGGCTTAGTACCACACTTAAATATTGTATCATTTATTTTACACACGCACGCACGCACCCACAATCCCCCCCCCACACACACACGCACACATGCACACACGCACACACGCACACACACACACACGCACACACACACACACATGCACACACGCACACACGCACAGACGCACAGACGCACAGACACAGACACAGACACACACATACACATACATATATAATTACAATTTGAAAATCAGCAGTGAATGTACAAGTGTAGAACTCTGCCTATGAAATAAAAAAAAAAATGAACCAGACAACATTATACATGTTAACGTGATAACATAAGAGCCTATTGCATATTATGCAACCTGCATTAACCCCGTATAAATCAAGGCTAATCTTACCATCGATATTGTAATACAAGTGTAAAAAATGGTTAACTACAAATTTTTTTTTATCATGTTGATGTAAACTGTTACACTTGATTTTGCAGAACACATCGAAAATAAGAACGACTGTGTTTTTGATAAAACGCAAAGATAATGTTGATATGTGCAATACTCTTATTGCAGTAGCAATACCAGCCTTGATTTAGATCGGAGTTAACTCGGGTTGCATACACACGCCTGAAACACTGGAACTGATAAATTGTTGCAGCTCATCATTTCCTTGATACACTACATGGGTAGTGATGACAACAATAGCAAATATTTTACAAATTATTGTAAAAAAGAAACTGTAAAATATTAATTCTCTTGTGCATACCCTTCAAATTTTTTCCATCATGGCCTATTTACGAATGCCAGCATAAAGCATGGTTGTAATCACATTTTGTTTATTGCAGGCTAGCAGTTACACTGAGGTATGTAGCAACTGGCTGTACATACACAGAGCTAATGTATTTGTCAAGGATTCCTGTGTGTACATTATCGTTGATAATACCACAAACATTGGAAGCAATTTATAACACACTAAATGGTGACTTCATAAAGTTTCCCGAGAATGCTGAAGAGTGGGAAATAATCGCTGAAGAATTCCTCTCTTTGTGGAATTTTCCACACTGTTTGGGCGCAATGGACGGCAAACACATTTCATTCCAGCCACCAAGAAACATGGGATCGTATTATTTTAATTACAAAGGTTCTCATAGTATAGTATTGTTGGCATTATGTGATGCCAAGTATAGATTTTTGTATGTTGATGTGGGGGTGAATGGACGTGTTAATGATGCTGGAGTATTTGCTAACAGCTCAATTGGTAATGCCTTAAGGAACAATAATTTGAACTTACCTGCAGCAAGACCATTGCCAGGTGGAAGTGCAGACGTGCCATACATAATAGTTGCAGATGATGCTTTTCCGTTATCACTCAACATCATGAAGCCTTTTTCCAAACGTGGGCTGTCTCATGAAAGAAGAGTTTTCAACTACAGACTGAGCCGGGCCAGGAGAATAGTTGAAAATGCATTTGGCATTTTGGCACAACGTTTTAGGATTTTCCTTACCAAAATCATTCTTCCAGTAGAAAAAGTACAACTCATTACTCTTGCATGTTGTACCCTTCATAATTGTCTAAGGACGGCAGAGTTGAATGGCAGTAATCAAAAAGAGAATGGTCTGGAGGGGACAGGTGAGGCACCTGGAAATCACGTGAGGAAATTTAATGGCACAGCAAGGAGGAAATCACGCAAGTGCAAGAAGCAGAGAAATCAGAAATGAGTTCATGTATTACTTCAATGGTGTGGGAAGAGTGGAGTGGCAGGAAGAAAGGGTGTCAATGGGGAACTTTTAAAGAACAATTTATAAGTGTTTTATATAGTTGCCATTCATGAGGTAAAATTGATATGTAATGCAGATTCAGAAAATATTTTCTTTAGCCTTGTGAGTACCAAATATATCCTTTCTGTTACATTGTTAATTTCCTTTGCAATGTTTTTTTAAACTAAAATTTTGTAATATTACGTACCGTATTTCATTGCATAATCGTCACACTATTTTTACCAAAATTCTATTGAAAAAACATGGGTGCAACCATTATGTGATGTAAATTTTGAAAAATTTGAATTTGAAGGAAAACTGATTAAAAGCACAATTTCTTACCTCTAAAATGAATCATATTTACGTACTTCTGTTAATGACAAATGTAACAGTATCTTAAATAAATAAAATATGCGTAGGTTTTGTGTTATGTTTTTGTAAACAAACGTTTGAGTCGGCGATGCCATATTT
>PNEQ01091809.1:0-22637 GCA_003012365.1 Medauroidea extradentata
AGAGTAGACGCAGAGAAACCAATGTTATAAGACGTTAACTCGCAGGTATTTATAACTAAGATTACTACTGAGTATAGCATGTATTCAGCCCCCGTGCATTTAATGAGTACATATTATTGTAGCTAAAATTTATCGGAGCACTGTAACGTAAATGTAAACATTGTACAAGACTATGTAAATAAAAGCACGTGGCAATGTTTATGTTTACATGTAGCGGAAAGATATAAACTTGCAGAAAATAGAAATTAATCAGGGCTTTTTTTAGTGCTCACTTTATTCCGAATCACCTATAAACGTATGTTATTATGCAAACTTACTGCCGGGCTACCATAGGCATCCACTTGCCCCGAAGGACGGCATGGAATTATGCCCCATACTGGAGAAGCGGCGGAATGAGGACGGAGGAAATGGGAAATCCCCGAAAAAAACCGCCGACCAGCGTCATCGTCTGGCACGATTCCCACATGCGAAAATCCGGGGACCGACCACGCCGGGTTTGAATACCATCTTGTCTAGAGTAATAATTAACAAATAACACTTACATGTAACCCCAGACATTAAGTTTTGAGTACGGTCCAGTGTGTATACTTTTTTATTACTGAGGTTCATTTGTTTGTTTTACAAAGTGGCCGGAAACTATCAATTATCTGAAAAGGAATAAGTAATCGTACTGCAAATATTATTTGATAACTTACCATACCGATGTACAGGATTGTTAAGAAAGTAGGTATGGTAAAATTGTTCCCCATACATCAATGTTAGCGTCCATTTGTAATTTTTTTGAAACTGTCAAATGTATACGGGTGTTATAGGCTGTTCACTTATAATAATAAAAAACTGAGATTTTTAAATGTTTGTTGCTATGGGAGTTTACAATTAAAATTTATTGCTTTGTGAACATGCGCCATTGCTCAAGTTTGATCAACAAAACATTAGCAATGGCGTATGTCCACAAACCAATACATTTTAATACAAACACTGTATTAATTGTGGCTATAGAAGTAAAGTTATGAGACCTGTGAAATGTTCACATTAGTTTTTAGTTACATGGAATTTTTCGTATATAGAATAGTAAAGATGGCGGCATAATGACTCACAGAAAATTGTAAGCAGTGCTCAGTTTATCCTGAATAGCCTATAGCAGACTTGTATAGTAACAACGCTCAACATTTGCTCTCTTTAGAAGCTAAGTACGGTAAGAAGTGTCCTATACTATGTACTATGTCCGGTACTATTTAGTAAGTTATTTTACCCTGTAAGTGCTCACTTTATCCCGAACCACCTATAAGCTGTATTGGCGGTATCCACAGTGTATTTACGAATTTCCATCCATTAATATCTATTTCGCAGCGTCAACGTTGTTTATGGTATGTAATACTGCTGACGTTTTCCCAGCATATTCAATGTATCTGTCGGTAGCGTACAAAGCAAGCATATAACAATAAGGCTGCTGGGTTAACAAAGGGTTAGCAGGCATCTTATGCTGTAGTCTACGGACAATCGCACAGCCTTTAAGGGGCCCGCCTCGTGGCACATGTATTTGTGTGAGTGAGGTATGGTGCTAAGGGCGACGTCGTATGGGCCATACAACGGTGCGTCGCCTCTACGCTTAAGGCGTGCAGTCTTCGCCAAAAAACCAATTTCCTATGGGACTTTAAGTGGCGACCCTATTGTTTTATTAACGAAATCACTTTACTAAAGTCCAATGCACTACCCTTAAGTGGTTTCACATGTATTCGGCTAGTATATTTTCCGCTATAGCAGCCTGAAAACCCCGTTTTGACCCATTTTGACGTGCCCTAAAAGGGGATTTCTAATACGTGTGTTGTCTTGAAAGTACTTAAGGGCAGTCGTCTGAAGTGTGTCTTCTTTTCGTAGAGAAACGGCGTGAACACACGTGTATTAGTTTCGGTGTAAAACTTTTTCTTCAAACACGCTGCAGTGTGATTTTATGGCAACGAGGCGGGCCCCTTAAATAGTCATAAAACTCGCGCGACGTAGCAGTTGACTCGAGAGCATGCGTAAAATCACAAACGCCTGCAAGCTGAACTATGTGATTCAGCTGCAGCTTCTTTCATATGGGTCGCAGATGCAGGGAATTCTGACGTGTCGACATGCAGGGCTGGGTTACACGTGCCCAGCACCGTGTCGACGTAGTCTTTATGTCGGTAGCTTCTAGTATCTGCACGGTACACACACGTCACAAAGTAAGCAATTCATTTGTTTGGAACGTAGTCTGGGGGTTGCCAACTTTGTTGTTTCACTACTAAATCTAGTTGTTTTGAATGACAATGGCAACAATTACCATTTCGCTAAAATTGCTAGTGGAAAATCTTATATTACAATTATATTTTGGCACGTGTCAGTATTAAGAGGGCGTGGTACATAATTCAACGCCAAAAAGCACTAATACATAACTGTAGGTTTCTTGAAGCCAATTTGCGAAAATTAAACAAAAGCAATCCTAGACAATAGTTTCAGCCAACGTTTTAAACAAAATTGTTTCCAGTGTTACGAGTTTCTGAGGCACAATCTCTGACGCCGGAACCTCGTGCATTTAACTGCGGCGCAAGAGATCACGCGTAACGAATTAGTAATTCTGGATAAATATTTACTCATAAAGTTGGCAAATACCATTATCTAAGATTGTCATTGAGTATTTTATCCATATTGGCTTCGAAAAAAGTGTAGAAATCAATTGGTGTTTTCAGCGTTTATTTATCTACCACACACTCTTAAGGACCTAAAAAAGTCGCACTTTCGCTTGGTCTCACGCTACATTTCAAACAGCTGTAAATACGTGTAACTTTCTCAGTTGGCCCAAGACTTTTTGAACACCTCCAATAGGGCGCTGGGCCAATAATAAAGGATCAATTAAACGCTGTTCCAATCATGTGGCATCACTGTGTCAGCCAACAATCAGTCTACAGGTCAGCGAACCCGCGAATTTCCCCCGTCTCTAGTCAATATGTTTTCTATGATAAATGCAGAGAAATATAACGAACCACCACCACACACAGGGTTAATTCCTAACATCACCTTTTAAAAAAGAATGTAATGTGGGTACCTTGAATGGGAGCATGTCGTTTGCCCTACAGACGTTTTTCCTCAAATAATTTACACACGTGTTCATAGAAAAGAGAGAAAGTTTTCAACCTAAAGGTATTTTCTACACAGTCGTTTGCCCTACAAGCGTTTGCTCTGAAAGTACTTTCTGGTCCGTCGTTTAACCTAAAGTCGTTGACCCGAAAGGCATTTGTCCTACAATTTTTTCTTCCGTTACCTTAGATTAGGTTATGCTAGGTTGGGTTAGGCTTGGTTTGTTTAGATTGGATTAGGTTACTCTGCCATATATGAGTTAAATGTTAAATGTAAGGTAACTGTTGGTAATATATCAGGATAGCTTGAGAATAGGAGACAATTTCTACCGTCATTTTTTACCTAAAGACAATTACCCTTAAAAAAAATTTCTGCGCCGACGTTTGCCCCAAGCTTGTTTTCCCTAGCGGTGTTTCCCTAAAAGAATTTTCTGAGTCGTTATTTGCCGTATAAGTTTGTGTTCTCCAGAAAAACACTTAAATCCACGTCTACAGGCGTTCGCCCTTGCGTCGTTTACCCTACAAGTGTTTTCCCTAAATGTATTCGCCTTAAAAATATTTTCTCCGTCACGCATTTTCTCTACAGTCGTTCGCCCTAAAAGTGTTTACTCTACAGTTTAGGGCAGCCACGTTAGGGCAAACGACGTGTACTCCCTTGGTGAACAGAAAACCGTCTGTTGTACCGCTACGTTATCTTTTTACCGACGAGGCACAGTACGTATACAAAAATAATACGATCGTACATCATTGTATTTACTTTTACAACGGTAGCATTACTCTGCTACAAACATTGGTAATAGGACCCATGGGCGTCGCAACCGGGGGGACACGTCCCCCCCCCCCCCAATAATTTGTTCAGTAAAAAAAAAGCTACTTGAACAAGTTATGCAGTTAGTATATTTACGAAGGAAAGCTGCTTAAATGCCACCGTTCTGCACCTTGGAATCCCAAAAATTTCCGGGGGAGGACAAACCAAATCAATTGTAGTCCCCCCCCCCCCTCAAATGAGCTTGCGACGCCCATGAAGGACCCATATGTAGGCCTGTATGGCAATTTATGCTCCAAATGACGCCACTAATAAGCACATTGTGTGCACGGTAATCCTCATGAATCACCTGTGTAGTTCTAGCTGATCACAACTTGTCTTATAAACATACTTGTCTGTGTTTCTGGTTGAGAATGTTTTGAACTGTTGGCTACACTGATTTCTTGTAACATTCTGCAAAACAACACCAAAAGTACGTGATCTTGCAACTGTCATGTGTAGAACTTCGAGCAGACGTTGACCAAATACAGCACATCCCCTAAAGCGATTTCGGGAAACTATGGGAATCCTAAATCAGGATGACCACAACCGTGGATCGAACCCGGAACCTCAAGAATGTATGTGAAATGAAAGTACGGGTATGTGGATTTCGGTCGATTTTGCTTCAGTATTGTCGTATTTAAATATGAAAATACACAGAACTAAATAGGGTAACTTCGCTGCCAACCATACATCCAGTTAGGGAACTATAGTTAGTATTGAATTATATGCAGTAACGGCTAGTGATATTTTTCAAAGGTTCAATGTTTAGTGCTCGCTTTATCCCGAACGAACTATAACCGCCTCTCTGCCAGCCACTGGTCTGGGACACATGAACGTGGCGGAAGGAAGGCAGGGTCAGTGGGACGCCGCGACGCTGTGGTGTGTCAAGGTCGCGAGAGCCGCCATATTCCACAAAGACTCATGCCCTCGCGAGGTGACGTCACCCGGTGACGAGGCTGCGCCGTCAGTGAAAGCGTGCCTTCAGTCGCCCGCCACTGCTATTCTCGTCATTGCCAAGGTCGGTGAACAGCGGTAGTCCGCCTGCTTGCAGCCGCGCACTGCTGCCAACCACACAGCGCAGCGGTAGCTATTACAACCACCTTCCCACCCGAGTTTTGGGAATGCATGGGCGCACACAGTTGGGTTGTACTTGGGGCACGTCCTCACCGCCAAAAGGGAGCCAAGTTTTTTATTTTTTGTATTAATTGACGTGTGTACTGCTTATGTATGTTGAGAGTAAACAAGCAAAGCGTGTTCACGTGTTTCTGAACCGATGTACTGTAATGTGTAAGAGCTTTGTCGAGATCCACCTGCATGTGTCGTTTGCAGAATTTGTTATTTATTAGGTCTTGTACCCTCCCCAAGGCAAAACCCTGGGTGCGTCCATGGGAATGCCATCCGATGGAAGCATGGATGCACAGCGCCAGCAGTAATGCACCATTTTGTCATGATTACAGAGTTACCGAAAATAACATACAGCCTAGGCCTTCGTGTGAGTGTGGACGAATAAATGAATAAGTAGATGTAAGGTAAGGTAAGTGGGCTTTACGTCTCGTCGACAGCGATGTCATTAGAAACGGTGACACACAACTTGGTACAATGACAGTAGCTGGGAGAGGAGTCTGCCATTGGCCACGGGAGTTATTTTGAGTACAATTTTTTAAATCCTGAAAGGGATTAGATGTCGGAAAACTTTTGCATAGATACGTTGGAAATTGTTTGTACTATGTAGACTTAATTTTTTTCATAACATAAGTTCCAACGATTTTGACTAATTATAGACTTAATTAAATATTCTTAGTCAATAATTAGCCAAAATTATATTTAACAAATAAGGCAACATAGTGTACAAACAATTTCCAACATTTGTATGTAACTGTTTTGCGATATCAGCTTCCTTTCAGGATTTAAATAATAAACGTTACTAAAATAGCAAAGGGACCCGTGGCCTTACGAAACTATCCCAGCTTATTTCAAGAAACCACGGAAAACCGAAATCAGGATGACCGGGGATCGAACCTGGGTCTTCCCGAATGCGAGAAATAAATAGAGAATCAAACCATATCAACTACGGCTTAATAGTAACAAGGAATCCTAATAACAAAATGTTTGGCACGATTACTAGAGATGGTGGTATATCGCGAAAAATTTTTGTGCCTACACAGCCTTGAAAACATTGTAGTTTCTCGCAACGTGTATGATTGGGGGATACACGTCTGACACAACGTAGCTTCCTGCAGGCATTAAATATTGCAATAGTGGGATTGCTATTGGCTCAGTCAAATAGAATAACAACTCCAAGTTCAAGGAAAAGCCAGTGAGCTTTTGATAATATTAACGTACGTTGAAACCCAGCGAACAGTCAAGTTTTCCCGCGATAAACCATCATCTCTAACGATCACCTCATAATTAGAGACCTGAAAAATTCGCGTTTTCATTTGGGCACGAGCTAGAATTCCAACAACTGTACGTTTGTGTCACTTTTGCAGTTGGCCTCTGACTTATATTTGACACTTCCTGGAAGTCTCTGAGCCAATAATACAAAAGTAGCTAATACAGACATAAATCACTTTACCAGCAAGCAGCTAATGAACATCTGCTGTCTGCTTCGGTTCACATATATTCTTGCAGGCTAGCCTACATGTCAGTGAAATCGCGAATTATTCCGGTCTCTACTCATAATTTTAATTGTAAGCTGAAGTTATGCAAAACAACGACGGTAGAACGCAGCTGTTTATACCTGCTTGCGCAAAATGTTGCATCATTCTAACGCGAACGAAATTGGCATGACACGCTAAAATTGTCTTGTCAAAGTTCTGAACGATAATACTGTGTTACAACGGGAGGTCGGTTTCAGTAGGGTAGCCAAGATTATTTTTCTGAGGAAGGAAGGGGAGAGAGAGAGAGAGAGAGAGAGAGAGAGAGAGAGAGAGAGAGAGAGAGTGTGTGTGTGTGTGTGTATATATATATATATAATCTTTTTATTTGCAATGTAATATCACTAGATGCATACACGCGGACACAGGATAATCAATGGTTTTGTTTGATTGGTATTATAGCAGCTGTTTTTAAGTAAAAAGTACCAACAAGAAGATTTGCAAATATAAAAATTATAGTGTGTAAGGGTTTCCTCGAGGACTTTCAAGTGTGAATTTTGTAATTAAATGTTTTCAACACATTCAGCAATTTTGTTTATATTATGAAGGATTGTAAGAAGCTTGCCAAAAATTTAACTAAATTATTAGGGCAGTTACGATAAATTATTATTATTATTGTGTTAGATTTAACTGTACAACTTACGATACGATAAAAATAGCGAAACATTTAATTTCCATTGAAAGCGAACGAAGCGTTAGATATCATAGAACTTGCCTCATAACATTGATACATTGTTAGATAGTAAATTACTTTCATACCATCTGACATCTGTTGGAAGATAAGAAGTGACACAATCATTCTTATCTTCCAAGAAATGTCAGATAATATGGAAGTATTTTATTATCCAGCAGTGTACAAATGTGTACTAAATTAACAAATGTCGACACGTTTTCAAGAATGCTTACAGCGGGGAAAATACTGCAAATTAAAGATGGCCGTGCACCATTATCTTAAGTAGATTTGCGGACTGGGCCGAACACGGCCTGGAGCCAACATGGAGCGAACGAAAAGTGAACATGGATTGAAACACAGAAAGTAAAATCACACACACACACACTTATAAGGTTAGCACAGGACGGTTTTAAACTCTTGCGTAACCAATTTTTTCTCTCTCAATATAGTGAAAGCTTCGACTCCGTCCAGTTTAGACCGATGCGTGTATAGAGTAAACGTTTCAATCCGGATTCTGCACTCCAATCCACCTCGGCGACAAGAATGGATTATATCATTCCACCCCTACTTCAGTCCAGCTCGGGTTTGTTTGTGGTTTGTGGTAACGTTTCAATCCGGACTCGTCAGTTCACTGCGAGTTAACTCCGGTTCTAAATGCGGAATTAACTAGAGGTAGAACATGCTACATAAGGAATTCGTGTCGCAAAGACGACTCCATTGAGCTACAGAAGCTAAACGACGTTTGAATTATCACGCATCACTTTGAAAACATATTTTTCAACGTGTGATGATTGTAGGAATGATTCCACAACAGTGAAATATAGTGATTGTTCGTTAAAAGTCCCGTGGCCGTGTAACGGCAGCGCTTTGCTTGGCACAGAGACTGATGCGGAAGATATGCGAACGTTACATTTCCTAGATTACGTCGTTGAAAAAAAACCTATATGAGGATGTTTTTTCAACAAATTGTAATCTTCTTTCTGCATAAAAAAACTTATATAGATGACTGGGGCCATTAATTAAATATTTACATCACATTCGAGGAAGGTCTGAATCGACTTAAACGAACTGAAAAAAAAACCTAAGGAAATGTACATTCTTGTCTCATAATATGGTCTAATAATAAAGAGTACAGAAAAACGACTAGACTTTCCGGCCTCCATAGCGTAGTCGGTTAGGCACCGGTTTCGAATCGTGGCTCGGGTATGGATGTTGTGTTGTTCTTTCACCTCACTTCACCCTCATCGGCTTGTAAGACCCTCTCACCTCACAAGTAGACTTTTCAAGAAAGAAAGAAGGGTATCCTAGATGGGAGATCTCTGTCTTGCAGGCCCCTCGTCCCCTGCCTTCCAAACAACGTCTTTCACTTCCCAGACCTCTGCACTTTTCTCCTTCCTTTATTTTTCCGGGCATAATACGATGCTGCTCCTCTGTCGCCTATCGGAATGCCAATTCGCAAATTCTTGGCTTCTGGGGGCTGTAGCCATATCACTGGCTACCATCCAGGATCTAAGAATATGTAGACAAGGACCGCGACATCCTGAGAATTTTAGGAATGACAGTTTTTTTTTTTTTTCTTAGTTCTAATGTTACGCAACGCGCACAACTTTCACAACTGTCTACTTAACTACTAACACGGATGTTATTGAAATGTGGATTGTCCCATAAACAACTCCATAATAAGAACACCACACGAATCCTAGACTAAATTGGAGTCGAAAATGTTAGTGGGAAAACGTGTTCGATGACATTTTCTATGCACATTGCAGCAACGTATCACTGTGGTTAGTCGCTCTTGCGTTCCAAAGATATCTTACTATAGGTGGTTCGGGAAAAAGTGAGCACTCAAAAAAGCCCTTATTAAGTTCTATTTTCAGCCAATTCGTATCTTTCCGCACGTAACGGCTAACGACGGGGAATGTCTAAACTCTCTGGACACGTCACTTGATGTTTGCGCGTGTAAGATAATTTGTGCAGTCGGTTGTAATCGATAAAGTTTAATAAAAAAAAAGTTTATTTATTACATAAAATACAATTATGACGATTTCCGTTGATTTTCTTACGGTATTGTTGCATTTAAATAGGAAAATACACGGGACTATTTTGCGTAGTTTTGTTGCCAACCGTACAAGTAGTAAGGCAACTATAGTAAATGTTGAACTATACGCAGTAACGGCTAGTGATATTTTTCAAAGGTTAAATTTTTGGTGCTTGCTTTATCCCGAACGACCTATAGTACTTTTCTGACTTGCATATTATAAACGCAGGTTAAAATCCCGAGCAGTGCAAACATGACATGATCTTTGAAAGAACTGCGCAATGGGAGTTATTTACTTGGACATACTCCATTGCGAAAGAAATGACTGTCAAAAGAAAACTAAAAATAAGACAAGAAAACATAAATAAGCAGAGTATGCTTTAGTCATTAGAATACATACACAACATGAAATTCCAAAACTGGAATCTGGTCAGATAAAACAAGGAACAAAACAGAAAATAAAAGAAATAACAAACACATAAAAAAAAACTAAGTTGACATGCAACACAACGATGAGACGAAACAAAAACACAAACAGAAATACAGCAAACGACACAACGATGAGACGAAACAAAACACAAAGATGTCGGAAACAAACAGAAAAAAACAACAAACGACACAAACGATGAGACGAAACAAAACACAGTAGTTTTCCAAACAGTCAGTATTAACGACGTTTCGGGATACTACGTTTACTTGACGTGATACGCATTTAAAAAACATAATACCTGGACGTGGAGCACAAGAGCGGACTTTATCCGTACAGTGTTGCCACATTGTGCACGTAAAATATCGTCGTACCACATTTTGTACTTACATTTTCGACTTTAATTTGGCCCAGGATTCGCGCGGTGTGCTTATTATGCGCTTGTTTCTGGACATCCGTATATTCCACCGTACCGCTGTGCTATTTAATAGTGACGTCATACCTGCCGAAGGTATACTTGTATCGATTAATTAATAGTTCGAGCTATGACTCGTTTAACCATAGCCTTTAGTTGACAAACTAGCAATCGCACAAAAATGTAGCATTTAGAAAATCTTTTAAGGGCTTGTCGCTTAGTTTTGCAGTGATTTTGAAAATAATTTTTGTATTGCTACCTAATACTCATATGAACATTTTGCTCCACAGTTTTGACACTGATATGTCATAATTTGTAGCTGAATTTTTTTTTGTAGCAATGCATTGAACGTTTTTTTTTTTTTATCCAATGTACCACGTTATTTGTCGTGAAAATAAGCCCAAATGAAGCAGAATATTTTTTGCTGACGAATGGTACAATATTAAAAAAAAACGCATCTACAATACTGTTCATCGTGTGACTGCACATTGTTTCAAATGTTTTCAAAGCTTGTGGTTAAAAACTATTTGAGGTACTGGCACCAGTCAGAAAAAAACTAAGGAACAAGCCCTCAAATCATTCTTCTACGAGAAGAGCAAGCTTGTTTCGTAAAATATTTCTTGTTTTTAAGGCAATGGACAGCAAATCTTACACAGGGACAAGCGTTTCCTAAAATGTATGCGACCGATTGGGACATTAGGCTACGCGGCAGCCTATTTAATTGTGTATGCATATCATCGATACACACAATACCAGTTCAACATATTCTTGCCGTAAAGTACTGCGAATAAATGGTGGGATATTGACAATACCGTGATCGAGAATACCTAGTGCCACTGATATTTGGTGAAAAGAATTATGCACGGATCCGCAGGTCTGTTTCGTAGCCAGTGATTGGATGTTTTTGACTCTTCTTGTCTTGTGGTCATATAAACCCGCAAATCACAGACGTGTGGTGTCGCAGTGACACAGACACGCTGCCAATAACCATGAAGATGTACACATGTGCGCATAAGGCACTGAAACTAGTTAGTACAAAATTATTTCACCAAATATCAGTAGCTCTAAAGTACTGACAAGGGGAAAAAAGGTGGGGGAAAGAGGGAGTGGTCGGCATCGCGAATATCATGTTGCGCAGTGTCATTCTGTTAGTACTTTCGGTTGATCAGAAACATGTCCTCGTGAGGGATACTAAGGTTATTTCTACTACAGGTTAGAAAAAAATATCAAAGTTAAAAGTTTGTCACAGGGAAAATTTCTGCCGCTTGAGCGCTGGTATCGATAATGGGTGCAAACTGACCAATCACAGAACTTTCCTGAATTTTAAGTTACATAACGTTGACAATTTAAAACGCGAAATTGGTTTGTTTTCACTTTGAAATTAAGTTAAATTACTTCTGTCATTTCCAAGCCTATTTAAAATTAATTTTACTACTGTTTCCTATTTTTCTGGTTCCTTTGCGAAGGCAGAGAAATAAGCGGCAGAAATTTACCATGTTCCAAACTCTCCCATAAGAAATCACATTTTCTTTCCAAACTGTTGTATAATTAACCTTAGCGATAAATCGTGACAGCACACAGCTATGCTCTGTGCAGGGTAGTACAACAGATTAAATAGTACACAGACGTGAAATGACGCGGCAACTCTTTTCATACGGGCGAACTTCGCCGCTTATTTGCTGCCCGAGGTTGTTGATACCAGCCCCGTGTATGTTTGGTTTATGTACGTTACGGCAGGTTTCCTACTGGCCTGGCTGCCGATTATCAGAGCAGCTGCCATACGCTAATTGGCTGTAGGCACATCCGCCATGTTGCTGGCCAGGGAAGCCACTTTGCTGGCATGTGTGACTGAGTTCGCTGTCCCACCGGCTATTTCACTTCTGTATTCCTAAATATTCTGTGGCAGTACCGCCCCAGAGCCAGCAGTGGGAACGGCTCGGTGTTCACACCTGGGAACAGTCACACGCTAACTTGCGACCTGCAGCCTAGTAGCACGCCACGGTAGTTCTACACACGTGATATATGACACACAGCAGTATACATACTGCCCGGCGACCGACACGTCTATTGCACACGAGACTATACACGGTGTCCACAAACTGCCGCCAAATAAGCACACCACGCGAATCCTGGGTCCAAATTAGAGACGAAAATGTTGTACGATGACATTTTACGCGCGTATTGTGGCAAAACAGCACGGAGCCTGTCCCCTCTTGCACTACACGTTTAGTTATTATTTTATGTACGTTACGTCCAGCAAATGTTCACTCAATTTGTATTGCCCGGGATTTTAACCTGCGCCCATAATACGCAGGCCAAAACAGTATCAGTAAGATATCTATGTAGAGCAAGAGGGAACTAACTCCGTGCTATGTTGCCACATTGTGCGCAAATAATAATGTCGTCAACATTTTTCCATTAAACATGTTTGTCTCCAATTAGGCATTCGATGTGCTTATTAAGCAGCAATTTCTGGACACTGTACAGTGAAGTAGTTAAGAGGGATACGAGGCAGATCCTGAAAGGGAACAAATTTGAAAGAAAAAAAGTAGTTTTAATCAAATACTATTTTGGTCGCAGAACTTCAGGCAGCATGGCTATGCTTGTGACCAGGCATCGCTCATTTCCATATGCTTTACTGTAGAGTGGTTTTAAGATTCAACTTAAAAAAAAAAACGTACATATGTTATAAATTTGTTAAATATTTCACTACAAGCGACGTTAGTATCCTATTTTTACACGATATTTAAGCTTCATTGTAATATTTCTGCCACGCTTTCTTCTTCGCCATTTTGAACACTGTGCATTATGTTCTACTCCGTTGTGTCGTTGGTTGTCTATTATTTACATTTTTTTTTTTTGCGCCAGTTGGCCAATTTCGTCTGCTAACAGCAGCTTACACTGCTTTTGAGAATCCGCTCTTGTTCGAAAACTTCACTCGAGTTTCTGTATGCACGGCTCGAGCTTAAATGTTATCCCACCCACGTTGCCCTCGTGATTTGTTACAGACGCGTCCAGTTTGTCTCGCCTAAGGTTAATTCTGCTGCAGGTTAGAAATAAAACGTGTTTTCTTATAGGAGAATTTAGCACAGGGAAAAATACTGCCACTAGTTGCGTTGCTATCGCTAACGGATATTATAAAATAGGAGATCGTAGTAAAAGTAACTTTAACTAAGCTTAGCAAAGAGCGAAGTAATTTAATTTAGTTTCTAACCCCCGACGCAAATATAAGGGTGTTATAAGTTTGACGTGTCTGTGTGTCTATCTGTGGCATCGTAGCTCCCAAACGAATGGACCGATTTTGATGCGACTTTTTTTTGTTTGAAAGCTGACTTGATCGAGTGTTCTTAGGTATGATTCAAGGACATATTTTCAGCCGTTTAAAAACCATCAACTCCTTTCTAGATTTTTTGTGTGAATGTGAGAAATTCTACTGGTCTGATCGATTTGAAATTTAGTAACCTGTCAATCGGCTCTTTTTTTTTTTTTTTTTTTTTTTTTTTTTTTTTTTTTTTTTTTTTTTTTTTTTTTTTTTTTTTTTTTTTTTTTTTTTTTTTTTTTTTTTTTTTTTTTTTTTTAATTTAAGTCTTAGTTGTAATGTGAGAAATAAACCAATATTGGCTTTCAAATTATCAACTTCATGTAACTTAAAAATTCACGAAAGCTCTGTGTTGTTGGTAAGTTTATACATCTCGCCAATACCAGCGCCCAAGCGGCAGAAATTGTCTCTGAGACAAACTTTTCAAACGAATGTTTTTAACCTGCGGCTGCAGGATAATTAACCTGACCTGACCCGAGCGACTGGTGTGCCGCTGTCTGCGCGCACGGCCGTGGCGACCCCGGCGGCGGCGCGCGGAAAAGTCGCACGAGGTCACAGTTGACCTCCCTACGACAAAAGTCCAGGCACCGTGACCCTCTCGCGTGTCGCGCGAGCTGCAACACACGTTCACCTTCGCGCCGCGCCCGTCTGCGGGGACCGTTTCTTACTTCCTTCGTCGTGGCGCGAACAGCTGCGTCTTCACTCGCCAAGTGTAACTACGCTCTTCAAATAGGCCTACGTTGTTGCAAAGTACAGGGAAATATGTTTTTTACTAAACTATTTATTCCCCATGCACCCATAGTACCAATGAACGAAAAAAAAATAAAAAATACACTTTGGACAAGGCCAGAATGTTATTGACAAATACATCATATCCAATCAAATACTGTTTCAGCCCGGAACCTTTCAACATAGCTAAAAACGGCCGTACTTCAAAATATACTAACCGAATGTGCGCGTAACTCAGAAACGTGCACTGAACAATGAAGCAGAGCTGCAGATGAGCACATTAAGAGGGCGTGGTACATAATTAAACGTTAAAACATTAACCTATAACTGTAAGTCTCTTCAAGCCAATTTGCGAAAGTTAAACAATAGCAATCCTAGACAATAATTTTAGCCAACGTTTTAAACAAAATTGTTTCCAGTGTTACGAACTTCTGAGGCACAATCTCTGACGCCGGAAACCTCGTGCATTTAACTGCGGCGCAAGAGATCACGCGTAACGAATTAGTAATTCTGGATAAATATTTACTCATAAAGTTGGCAAATACCATTATCTAGGATTGTTATTGAGTATTTTATCCATACTAGCTTTTAAAAAAAATTCGTAGGAATCCTTTGATGTTTTCAGCGTTTATTTATCTACCACACACTCTTAAGTGGGGATAGTAATAATTCGCGAGTTCAGTTACCAACGTGTTATAATCCACTGTCCTATGCATACTCAAGCCCGTACATTCGCTCATTGTCTGTTGTTCTAGTGAGTAGCAGCTAACGTACAAATGGTCGGGACTTATGTATAAGTATGACAATGTATTCTAACACGCATGTCGTTCAGCTGGCGAAATATTAATTTCCCCACACCACACACAAGTCGTTGGAACAAATTGTTGCAATATTCTTTTTCACCAAAAATTAACTGGCTCTAACTATTAAAGGCGATTCGGGATAAAGTGAACACTCAAAAGAGCCCTGCTAAAGTTATATTTTCAACCAATTCGTATGTTTTCGCGAGTAACGGCCGACGCCGGGAAATATATAACCTCTCCGGACACGGAACTATACTGCGTTATTTCGTTGCCAATCATAAAAGCAGTTGAATTATATGCAGAAACGGCTAGCGGTATTTTTCAAAGGTAAGATTTAAGGTGCTCACTTTATCCCGAACGACCTATAGAAAGGTTCTGACAGCTTGGTAACTCCAGGCTGACAACATAGACTGACTGGCTGATGAGACTTGACACACCACCCAGCTATGAAGTTCTAGATATCCCTCCTGGTATACTATAAAGGGTTCAGATACAGGACGGCAGGGATCTGCCAGTAACATCCTAGTAGATATGTCAGAAAACACGCACATTTTGTTTATCTTGTTTTGACATTTCTCGTCTGATAAGAACGTAAACAGGATTATAGCAACCGTGTATTTCCAGGAAGCAAGGATGGTTTAAAGGTCAACAACACAATAGAGCTACCACGTATCTTTCTCAGAAATGTCAAAATCAGGTAAGCTTACGCAGTCTATCTCATCTCACGACGAAGAGCAATTTTATAACAACTGATAAATGTCATTTCAAGAACTACATCCAACAAATACGTGAAACAACAAATTAACTTACACAATGAGCGAACGAATATGAAACATTGTTGAGGGCACGGTTCACCTCAGTTTTAATGTCTATTTTTATTTTTATATTTGTACTACATACTTTTTTTTCTTATTTTAGACTTAATTGTGATTAAATCTTCCTCTTAGGAAATTTGTGTATCTTTCATAGTTTTTGCGTAATGAGTCATAAACGTCAAAATTTTCACTTTACGGTTTTATGTACGCTACTAAAACCAACTGACATATCAAAACGAAAAAATGCATAGTGTATAACGATGTTGTAGGCCGTGATTTGACATATATAAAAACAAAAAATAAAATATTTTTGTAATTAATAAAAAAATGCTGAATTTTAAAATGAAAATTTAATAATTTCAACCATTTTTTTAAATACAAAAATTTATAATTTTTGGTTTTTATATGTGTCAAATCACAGTCTACAACATTGTTGTACACGGTGAATTTTTTTCGGTTTGGTATGTCAGTTGGTTTTAGTGGCGTACATAAAACCGTAAAGTGCAAGTTTTGACGTTTACGACACACTATGCAAAAACTATGAAACATACAAAAACTTTCCTAAGAGGATGATTTAATCACAATTTATGTCTAACATAAGAAAAAAAATATCTAGTACAAATATAAAAATATAAAAAAGCATTGGACCCTATAATAGAAAACTAAGCAAGCACGACTGTCACAAAAATGTTCTCGTTCGTGGGATGATTTAAAAGTCCCAATACACTGTCAAGTAAACGCATAGCCTAGTGCAGTATAACAAAACACATCAGCCAAACTTCTTCCTAGAATGTGTACATCAGTAGAGTTTAATATGATAATTTACATTAGGCGTATTTTAGCGGTTGAATTGGTAGCGGTACCTATAAACAGAGGAATTTAGCGCTCCTGTTTACAAGGGTGTTTGCAAACATGCTGCAACCAGGCTGAGGGTGTTTGCACGTTTCTGGCAACCGGGGCAGGAGGACGGTTACAGGGTTTGTTCACATGATGTTTACCTTTACTTTTATTTCCTGTTTCGTTTCGAACAAATCTGAAACCAAAACAAATGGTATTTATGTGAAATATGGACGAAACTAAAGTTATTTTAAAATAAAATGATGCAATATTAATTTTTTATCATATACTGGTGCACAATTATATTTATTTCTACAATTTATTATGTTGTACATGTAAAAAAAATAGTGAAAGTAGTTTATTTTCCAATAAACGTATTCGTGAAGAAGTATTTCCCTTTATACAGTCCAATTCTATTCCTGATAAGACAATAACAAGTACACAATTTCGTAACTCCATGGTGGTAGCCATTTATGTTTACTGAATATTGCGTTTGAGCGATTTCTTGTAAATGCAAACAGATTCGGCAAACGCTTGCTAACAGCTTGTGACCAATTCAACCGCTAAAATACGCCTATTGTCTCAGCATGGTTCGTATTACCTGCGCAGACAACAATGACACTTCAGTTTCATAGCAATAGATCACAGCTTTTGAACTAACCAGTATATTACACAGGCTACATCAAATCTCAGTTTCGTAGGTTATATTATTCTTCAAAGAAAAATTAATTTGGCCGCAACAGTAATGACCCGAGGTTTCCTAGAACAACGGGTTTCCTACAATCCTGCCCACCCTAGCAAGAGAACAGTGACATGTGACTTTCGTAACTGAGATGCACAATAAATTACCACACGGTAAGTACAGTGCGGTCAATTTGTGCTGAATCTACACGAACACGCGGTAGTCTTCAGTAAGACCCTATATAGTACCGTAGTACTGCGTCCGACTCACTGACGGTTTTCTCACTATTTTTGCGAGTGGTAAACGTGGCGGATGTTGCGTTGGTTTCTTTTTTTTTTTTGGGGGGGGGGGGCACTCCTGTTTCCACTTATACGCCATGTTCACTTCACAGCATCCATACAAAAGCTCGCAAATCAAAATGTTCAACTCCAAAACTGTCACCCACCAGCCATCACACACTGGACCTGCATACGGGAGAACCCAGGTTCGAATCCCGACCCGGCAAAGATAAAATATAGTGTTTGTGATTAGAGTTCTGTACATGTTGCGGGCTCAACGACCTGCTTCTTTGTTCATTGGCTGTTCATCCAGTGTGTGTGAACAAATTGTACGCCCGAGAAGGTAGTGCTAGAAGTCACGTGTTTACTATTGTTTCAGTTTAATAAACACTGATCATGTAAGCCAGGGCCGCATTTGCGATTTGTATAACCCTAGGCTAAGCCTGCGGTGCAGGCCCTTAGAGAGACAAATAAGGACGGGGTGTTCGCAAGCATTTTAGAAAACCCCCCAATAAAATTGAAGTAATTATTTTTTTATTTGAATTGCAACTATCACTTTACTGAAAAATGTTAACGTAAATTCCATAAAGAAACATTTATAGTTTATTACTCAATTGTAGACAGTTAAGAAGTCAATGAATTGGTGGGACAAAAGTGGAATAAAAAAAATTCAACACAATTTATTAAAATTGCTTTAAATATATGTTACAGAAAAAAACACAGAAAGTTGATATGCATGTCTATATTCCCAAGACAAATATTTATGAAAGTACCTATGTGTACAATTCACTACTAAATTCTAGTTATCGCATATAACTTTTCTTGAAACTGTATAAGTCGCTAATTGGTTTGCGTCTACTATTAATGTTGAAGAAGCTATTTATAATGTCTCCAAAATTGTGCTGTCTTAAACTATCATTTCCAATGCTGAGCGAAGCAAAAATGTTGAGTCTGTCTTCTAACATAGAGGTTCGAAGTTTATTTTTGATTAACTTCAATTTTGAAAATGACCTTTCTCCACTGATGTTTGTGACCATAAGAGATATAGTACATTCACGAAGCAACTTCAATATTCGGGAAACAGTCTTTGATGTTTTTTGTAGGAGTAGTTTATACATCTACCTTCCTGACTCATGGCCTTTTCATTTTCCGCTTCATTTCGTAACTCGTGATAAAAATATTTGAACTGAATTAGATCATTCCCCAACTGATCACCTAAGTCATTATTATATGTTTCTACTAAGTTTTGAGCTACTTGCATTTATCTCTTCATTACTAGTTAGTCTATCAAACTTGGTGAGAAACCCAAAACGGGTATGATACAATTTGTGTGCCTCAAGCCTTTGCCGCAATGAAGATTCAAACTGATCTGTGACAGGAAGAAAACTCTGGGTACGAAATTTTTCTGATGGAGTCAGGTCAACTTCTGGTGCTTGGACACGGTCACAAGAGGTGTCAAACGCACATTGATTATTCGCTTGCGATGAGGGCTCAGTAAATAATTTTTTAGATAAGGATGTAGTTGAAAGAGCTCCTTCATAGCGAACCACCTGTAATAGTATTCTGTTTTAGTGAATTAATTAAATCTAATCCGTACAAATATAATTTTAAATTTTTCTGAACTTTTTGTTTGGAAATTGTCTCAATCGGTTACGCAGGTGCACACAACAAGCATTACAGACTGGTGTATTCGTCGGCGAATTTTCTGCAGCGCAGTAGCTATGGCGAATTTAAAAATAAAGCCCCGCGTTAGCCGCACCACGAGTAACCTACGCGTTGTTACGACCCACGGGCAGCTAGACACCTGGCGACCTGCCAGCATGGTTACCAACCCTGCCAACTACATTACTGAGATAGCCTAGCCTCGTTGTCAGACCTCCACTGTCTTAAATGAAATCGCTGAAGAGTGATCAGCTGCCCTTTCACGACCAATTAAGGGCCCTTCCTAGATAGGCTGCGATTCTGTGAGTCAGTCAGAAAATCCACGGAGCGGTAAGGGTGTCTCTGACAGGCGTATGCAATGCATTATCGCTCTCCGCGTAGCCACTAAGCTGGCGTGCAGTGTTTTAGTATTATAATTTTTCCTATGGGATCTTAAGCGGTGACCAAATTATTTTATATACGGGCAGCGTAGTTCAAAGCCTAAAGTTAGTTACTATTTTCGAATCCAGTTGTTATTTTTCCAGATACGGCAATTTTGAGGGGCGTGAAAATAATGTTTTTTTTTTCTAATAAACCTGCAAAATTTTTAAAATATATATCGACATAGTTTGAAGTGTGCCAAATAAGATTCACGTTAGTTAGTTTCGTCAAAAAACAATACTCGTAACTCGCTGCAACACATTTAACGCGCTCGTAGCGAAAATGTTTTGAGCCAACATACCCTTGAAAACGCTGTGATTTATTGCAACATATATGATTGGCTGATGTACGTCTGCCACAACGTAGCTGTCTGCAGACCAATAACAGGCATCAAATATTACAATAGTGGTATTCTCATTGGCTCAGTCAAATAGCGTAACAGCTCCACGTACAAGCTAAGGCCAGTAACCTTCTGGTAAGCTGAACGTGTGTTGAAATCTAGCAAACAGTCAAGTTTACCCGCTATAAACCATCATCTCTAATTATAGTATATCACCTCTCGTGGGACTGACGAAACAAGGTTGGAGTTTCCGAAATATCTAAGGAAATAATTGTCGGTGCTATGAATCAGTATTAACAGAACCCTACAATATTCGAGTAATAGTTATGGACTCCTGATTTCCGCGAAAATATTTCCCCACCAACTTGTTTGAATGTCTTAGTTCCACCTCTGTAGTTCTGCTTCTCTGTTATTGGCAGAGTGTCTTTGTGTAACGACGATTCTCATTTGACCCTACCAATCTGAATAAGTTTACTGCGAACAGATTTGCAGTAAATAAGTTCAGCCAATCACTGACCACGGAGCAGAGCTACAGATGTGCACACGAGACACTGAAACAAACTGAAGCAGAAATATTTTCACCAGAAAGTAGAAACATGGGTCCCTAGTAATAGTTTTTAACATCTTGCGACATGTACAAACTGCTTTGCGTGACCTACTTTGTACAGCAAATCTCCATACGAGATTTGATACGAGGCTGGCATCTCGCAAAAATTTTGCATGTATTTTGTGTTAAGACGTTGCGCCACCTCTTTTGTTAATTATATTCACCTTCGTTTAGTAAATTAAGGATGTGACGAGTAACCGGCAATGTTTCTTTATATAAACCTTTACATTGTACTACTAGGCGCGTATTATTGGATGAAATCGGTACTGGGAGTTTGGCAAGACAGGATGTTTATCTCAAAATTTTAATTAGTTTCTTTATTTCATAGTTACGCTTTACTATTTCGAGTACAGTGTGCGTAATGAAAGGTAAAGTAATAAGCTACGTCCGTATTTAAATATTTTCAATTAAATCTCACCAAAATTTTAATCCGAAAGGAATTAAGGTAACAAATCATCATTATAAGTCACACGGGCTCTTAAGAAGGGCCGCGGCGGCCGAGTTGTCAGACCACGCTTACCTCCCACCACGGCGATCCAGGTTCGATCCCCGGCGGGGTCGGTCCTAGATTGTTAGCATGTGGTAAACGTGGCGGACGTTGCTGCTGACCGGTGAGTTTTCTCGGGGTACTCATGTTTCTCCCACCCTTGCATTACGTCGCTATCCCATCTGTAGGGTCACATACTTAATGTCATCCCTCATTAATCTATGGGGTTGGGGGTAGGCAAATGGCTGCCATCTCACCCCGTAATCAGAATCATTGCTGAAACAATATAAGGAAAATCCTTATAGCAGCGCACGGTTCCCCAGAGCTTAATTGCGACATTTATTATGTGTTATTATTATTATCAATCATAATAATATATGTTAAGGGTGCCGCCTACCTGCGCGTTCGAGGTTCAAGAGCGACGGAGACATAAGGTCGACCTTGAAGCACGCGTCAAATGTTGCATCGACTCAACGATCCAAGCGCTGAACTAGCGCGCAAGCTTCCCACCGAACCGTTTTTGCTATGGCACACTGAACGATGACCATACACTTTGATTGGTGGAAAGTCTGTAGCAAAGTTCAGTGCAGGTCGCAATCTGAGTTTCACATACATCCGGTTAGTACACTTTGAAGTACGTTAGTCTGAAAAGACCGTTTGTGTCATGTTGGAGAACTTAGAAACCGTGTTTGCAATGAGCCTGGGGTTTTAACAATGACCTTCTGACCTTGTCCGAAGAGTGTTTTCTTTTCGTATATTAGCACAATTGTCTCATGTGGAATAGTTTCGTAGAAAAAACCTGTTTACGAACACACCGCAATTGATTTTAAGCGCGTGGTAGGCGAGCCCTTTTAATTAACCTAAAAAGCGCTTAGGCATCAGTTAAAAATCCACTGTAGTTCTATGAACAATAGCTAGCAGGTCCGCGTTCCTTTTCAATAATACAATAATATCACGTCATGTGCGTTCATATCCTGTTAAGTAACCGAGAAAGAACAGTACCCACTAGCGCATCGAGAACCATCAGCCCAGAAAACATAACTTTCACTTCGTAGGAAGGAAACTTTCTTTTCTGTCCATATATCGCTTCAAATAAACATGTTGATGTACACAACGAACGCAAATAAAAGTGAAAGCGAAGAGAGTTGAAACTACGACTATGTTCAGTTCCGCCAACTAATTTCTTTGTTGATACAGTACTAAAATCCCCCATTCATGAAAACTATATCAGTAGTGTGGTTTAGGGGACTCTGGAGCAGGGGTGGGGGTGGTAGACGCCATATTCCACGGCCGCCATCTTTGATTACATCACGGTGTGCATGTTGGCAGCCATCTTCGAATACATTACGGCGGCCATCTTGGTTTTGACCTTGACCTTGTCCTTTTGCAATTTACATTTTTGCACATTTTTTGCAATTTTCATTTTTCCATTCTTTTTTTATTTGCTTTTCGTCATCTGCTGGTGGCGGCCATGTTTGTTTACATCGTAGGTGATATGTTTCCATAGTTGGCAGGTGGCAGCGCTGGTGTCGCACTTTGCTT
>PNEQ01091812.1:0-28076 GCA_003012365.1 Medauroidea extradentata
GATTGGACGTCTTAGCTGTGACGTGTCTCGGGGTTTTACTGACAAATAACAGACTTCTGAAGTAGTAGTAACGTTACTGTGATTGACGAACTCAAATGAGAGACATCGCTTCACAAAGACACGCCGCCAATAACCATGAAGTAGAACTGCAGATGTGCGCGTAAGTCACTGAAACAAAGTGGGGCAAAATTCTTTTCGCCAAAATCAGGGGTCCCTATAGATCATAAAAAGGTTGGGGAGGGGGCACAGCAAAATGGAGCCGGGGGTGAGATGGGGTACACTAAAAATTAAGTTAAATATTTTTACTATTCGAAATGCCTCTGAAACAGTTATTATTGACTTTTAACATCACTTTGCACCATTTAAAATTTTCACAAATTTTAAACTACGTGAACGAAGTTACGGGAAATAGCATGTTATATAGAAAAAAGAAGAAGAAAGATTGATAATATATCCTGAATGAGAAAACTGAGCGAGGTGGTGCAACGGTAACGCATTCTGGAGGATCTGTGTTCGATCCCCTGAGATAGATTGATTTTAAGTTTCCGTGGTTTACCAAAATTGCTTCAGGCAAGATTGCTGGAATGCTTTTTTAACAAAAGGATTTAATTATTTATCTTCCAGTTACTCTCTTGGTTTAAATCTGCAAATCATTGTTTCTAATGCGTTCGGTGTTGGCGTGACGTAAAGCCCATCTAAATTCTCTGGAGAAAGAAATTAAAGATGAAATGAGTCCATAAAAAATGCTGTTTCTTTCAAAAATATAGATGTACACGAAAACGTCGTTTTCAAATATGTCTGTTCCAGATAACTAATTTAGATTTCCTGTGACACAACTCGACTAGTAACTGAAGCTGGCATCCCACCACTACGCTGTTAATGTAATTCCGTTCGGTATACCTACTCATGACATTTAAAAAACATTATTGTAAAATTTTTCCGCTGAAAAATTCAACGCGTTATGCACGATAGTTATGTAATAAAATATGAAACATCACCAAGATAAATCTCTAACACTTGATTATTTTTTACACGAGGGTTGTATTTGGCCCGCTTCATTTTATTGCGAATCCACGAGAATTGAGTTTTGTATAGTACGTACAGTGCACTGAACCTATAATTAGTATTACGGAGTACTTTTATCAAGTGTCGCTAGAAGCATTCCTGTAATGAGAATGAAAAGTCTGAGAACCGAGCCAAACGCGCTGGTACCCGAGTCCTGGGTGTTTTGTCGTCTGCTTCATACCCTCCCCTCCCTCTCCGTTCCAGGGACATATTAGTGAACCTGGGGTATTTGGTCTTGTGTGGGCGCTCAGTGCATGCGAAAACAACCTCGCCGTCAGACGTCCGAATCTTCGTGCGAGATGATAAATTACTCCATGGTCTGGAGTAAAGAATTCACCCTTTCCAAACGTCAAAACAACCTGTTCAAAAACTCTAGGAAGGAATATTTCTGTACAGACGTGGTTTGAAGGATAACTAAGCACGTTAAATAAGTTTTCTTTACAGAAAAAAAAGTTTGAGCCTTAACAACGCATGGTAAAGATATGGTTTTTTACAGTAAAGATAAAACGTAAAAAAAAAAAAATTACTTCATTGATACGAAAAAGTTTTTTTTTAACAGTTTTACTTTCAGTTACAATTTCTTTTCAACTTAAAGCTCGCCTTTAAAAACAAGTAGCCTTTCTTTTCCTCGATTACTTTAGCCGCTGACTTTTGGTGTAAATATCAGCGTCTTATGTGCACATCTGCAGCGCAGCTTCATGACCAGGGATGTGATACTTTTATTCATCTCTCAGCGTCTTGAGGTTCTACCCGCAACTCACAGATACGTGGTATTGCAGTATCTTTGATCTGATTGCCACAGTCAAATAAACAATGATTATACAAAAATTAACTCTACCAATAACAATGAATCCAAGTTGCGTATGTGCACTTAAAGCAATTAAACAGTGTCGTGCGGAAATTCTATTCAGCAAAAATCAGTGGCTATAAAGATATCTAATAAACAATTTTAGTAAAAACATAATTTCTGGTTTGGTTACTGTATTTAAAACAATTTTTTTGCAACAAGTTCATATTAGAACAAATTATTTTCTGCCATAGTACAATTTGTGTCGTGGAAAAAAATTGTGATTTTAGAGCGAGGGTTTGTCTATAAATATTGCTAGGACGAAATTTAAATGTCAACTATATATTTAAGACTTATTACTTCTCATTGGAACAGTTTACAATGAACTATTTCAACCAAAAAATGTTTTCTAGGTGAAATTCATTGAACTATACTGCCATATGAATAATTTATTTTACTCTCGTACACTTTTGGCCCCGCAAACCTCACTTGTTCACCTGGTCTCAGTCCTTATTTGCCTCGGAGTCATCATCTCTCAGGTTTCTTCTCAACACTCCTTTCAATCTTGATTCCTCCTCTCTTATCTTGGGGCAGCGGCTGATGCAGTGGCTAGATCACTCGCGTACCACCAATGCCATCAGGGTTCAATTCCCTGTGGGGTCTGTCACCGGATTTTCACATGTAAGAATGGACACCATTAGTGTGACGTCACACTATGATGCTAGTTCCAAACAAACCTTCTGGGCCTATGCTAAACAACGTTATAATTTTTTCTCTTGTTCGCCAAAATCGCAAAAATCAAGTATTAGAGAAAGTGAGCGAATTCTATTGTTTTCAGAGTTAATTTATATCAAAGAAGTTACGAACAAAGTCTAATAGATAATTTTGCAGCGTACTCGGAGTTATGAATGTGTAAATAGTGGTGAGGTTACTTAACCTAAAGGTAAACATGCATGTTGGTCTCGTTAGAATAGTAGAATTTACTTGCAGTTCAATGAAGTTCGGTAAAAATAATAAATTGAGCTCCTGATTACTAATCAAAACTACATTTATATTATTCGTGGTCATTCTGTTTAAATAAATCCGTCATTATGTTTTGTCATTTGTATGCTGTGTTACGATTTCGTCCAAAAGTTTTTTTAGCGCATTAGGTGCTTTCCCAGGCAATTTTCGAAGAAATCTTAAAACAATAATAATATGGGAACTGGTCCAAAATCGTAGAATGTCAAGTTCTTGTATTGGCTTGAGATGATTGACATAGATTGTCATTACTAGTCAAGTTTTAAGTTACACCACAAGGTGTTCAGAATACTAAGTCAGCACTACATAAGTGCAGAAAGACAGTAATTAAAGGTACAGAATGCTGCATGAGAAATAGGATAAAAAATTAGTAATTTTACCGTATTTACGGTAGGCCTAGTTTAATATGTTGCTTAATTTTTTCCCCGAAAGGGAATTTTATAGTTACGACTTAATTTTAAGAAAACATCACGGTAGGCAAGACAGTCAAGGTTGGAGAAATTGTGGGGTAGGGAACAAATCATTTTGGGCAGGGGTACAGAAAATGGTAATGCAGGAGCAATGGCAATTATAGAGCGGAGGCAGCGAAAATTGTAGGTTACGAGTACTATAAATGTGATGTAGTGACATAAAAAATAATGTGGTAGAGGTACAGTAAACTGTAGGGTAGAGGAGCAGTAAATTGTAGGGGTAGGACTATTAAAAATGTGAGGTAGGGACATTAAAAATAATCATGGAGCAGAAGTATAGAAAATTGTAGGGTAACACAATTAAAAATGTGTAGCAGAGACAAAATTAATAAATAAATGCTCACAAGTGTGCTGCCGCATGGTGGTGAGATCGCATGTTCCCACCTCTATAAAACCCTCTTCAAAACATCCCTGAACTTACCAACCCCCTTTACCATCACCAAGTCAAGTCATCCTGCAAAACATTCCACTCCCTCGCTGACCTCACAAGCATAGACTGCCTACCGCGCTCTGTTCTCCTCCATACCCTCTTAATCTTATGGCTGTTGTTTCTTCTCCATCTATACTCTCACTTAGTTATGTGGCAATGTAACCCTCCCCATTCACAATTCTGTACATCCGGACCAGTCTTTCAATTCTTTTTCTGTCCTTCAATGTGTTCCATCCCATTTCCTTCATCATTCCAGATGGCCTATATTTACCTTTCACCTCTCCATCCTGCCCCTGTCTTCTCCGCCTACCCTTCACCCATTTCGCCACCCATCTCTGCACCTTTACCATTTCCTTCACATCTACTTCCGCGCATGTGTCCCACACTGCAGCGACATACTCCAGCATAGGCCATACCATTGTACAGTATGCCTTTTCCTTCACTTCGGAGCTAGCCCCATTCAGTATCCTTCCCAGCAAACCTAAAGCTCTTCTCCCGTTCGTAACCACCCTCTCCACCTGTTTTGTACACCTGTCACTTTGCAGCACAAAACCCCTAGATACTTATATTGTGTGGCGTTCTCAACCCCTTGCCCATCCCATGTGTAAATGACTGCTTATCACTCTCTTCCTAGTAAACCTAACTAACTTAGTCTTATGAACACTGATCTTCATCTTGTTTTCCACAGTTCACGAACACAACCTGTCAATGTCTGCCTGCAAGTTGACCTCACTTCCTACCACTGAGTATAAAACACAATTATTTGCAAACAATCTTATTTTGCCCGTAATCACAATACCCATATCATTTGCCATAATAGTGAACAATACCTGACCGAGCACACTTCCCTGTGGCACCCCTGATGTCACATCACTGTCCGCTGTCAGTTACACACCTCCTTCCACCCTCTGCCGCTGTCCTTGGAGGAAGTCCCCACTCCATTTCTATTTCATTTTGTTTATTTATCTCACTATTCCAGTTCTCCTTTGCTTCAAACACTGACAAGTACTGAGCCTGCAGCATATCAGCTTTCTCTCTGTCATTTGTCGCAGTTTTCCATTCGTACTTGGAAATGTTGGGATCACTTTCCCAAAACCTCCCTTACCAACTTCAGACATTAAAAGTAATCATGAGGTATAGGTACCATACAGAAAAGTTTATGGTATTGGTCTAAGCACGTAATTGTACAGTAGGGGGGGGGGGCACAGGAAATGTGAGGAAGAAATATTTAGTTATGGAGCAAAGGAAAACAAAATTGTAGGGTAGGTGCACTGGATATGTTAAGCAAGGATATTAAATATCATGGAGCAGATGTTCAGAATAGTGTAGGGTATGATACAGTTGTTGGATAGGGGTACAGGAAATTGTACGGTAGAGTACAGTTGGATAGATGTACAGAAAGAAAATTGTAGGGTAGGACAACTAAAAATTGCAGGGGCAGGGTCGTGGCAGAGGTACAGAAACTTTTAGGATAATCACAAAAAAAAATTGTAGGGTAGTTGCATTTTAAAAAATGTGTGGCAGTGACACAAAAAATCACGGGCAATGTTAGGTGCACTCAAAACTGTGGGCCAGGGGCATAAAAATCATGGAGCAGTGGTGGAATTAGAAATTTTAAGGCAGAAGCAATATTTGTAGGGCAGATGCACTGAATATTGTAGTGCAGAGGGACTTGAAATTTTAGGGTAGAAGCACTGAAAATTGTGCGGCTGAGGCACTAAAAATTGTAGGACAAGGACACTAAAATTCATATCGGACAGGGAAATAAACACAGTAGGCCAGAAATATACCATTACATTAACACATTTGAGCCCAGCTAGCAAACCCACAAGATTTAGACATTATATTAAATAAATAAACAAGCCACCCCTAATGTTCGTCAGCAGCAGCATTTGTATATGCTTATATTTTAATAGCCTCTACCTAACTTCGCAGTTTGATCATTGTTACAAATATGCGCGAATACAGTTTTAATGTTATTTATACACATTATAACGTCCTAAGTTGTAACAATCTCCGCCACTTAAAATATTATTTCCTAACGATGCATGCTATACAAGTCGCAAGGCCCAGCACAAATGTACTTTCCCGCTATGTGTATTAAATTATTTCGTCTCCGACGATATCAGTTTACGTGAGAAGTTCTTCCGCACTCATGTTTGACATTATTTAGGTTTAAACGAAAGTATTTGTATTTTTAACGTAATTACAAAAACATTTCGGGGTGCCAAATTGAGTTTTCGATGTTAAACTTCCAAAACAATCATTTGTATGGAACCAACGCTATCGTTTGACGTCACAACTAATAGTGTCCATAGTGCCTTATAAAGCCGCTGGTAGGCTAGTCTTCTAGGGAACCCCCGCTTCTCCCGCCCTTTTATTCCGGCGCTGCTCAATACTCACATCATATCACCTCTCACCAGCGCTAAAGAACTAGATGTAAAGTGCTGACTAAAATCTCTCACTCACTTCATACCTCTCTTCTGTAGACGAAGTCGTCTGTACTTTTTTAAGTAAAATATTTAAATTTAAGTGTAGTATGTGGACGAAAAAGATAAATGGTTTTCTCCCTTTCGTTATATACTCCTTTGCTTGAAAGACTTTATCTTAGTAAACAGCACTTGTACTTCACGTCCCTGCAAATTCCTTGACGGTGGCTGAGCTAACGAAGAGGTGAGTGACCGTAGCGCTTAGCCCTCTGGGCAATCGGCAGAGTTTGCACAGCGGCTGAGGAGGGCAAATAGCAGTCACGTGGGCGTCCCTCTACAATGGCAGGTGTATGAGGGGTTGAGGGCGAGGTGTTTGCTAGATAGCAGAGGGAGAGAGGACACGGGTAATGTAGGCACAATAGCGGCAACATTAACAGCTTGGCTGGCCGGGACAACAGGGCAGTAATTGGCAGGGGCAGATTGTTGCCCTGACTCCCTGGGGAGCAGTTGTAGATACGTCACTAATTGCTCTCATGTACCTGGATACCGCCAACTCTCGGTCAGGCCTGCCAACACTAAGTACGCGCCTAACACTCGCCAGAGACGCTGTTTCATTCTGCTATTTGGTTTAAACCAGCGACCACAAAAACAAAGGGAATATTGTCCTCTATGCCATCTCCTAGACCTTTCCCAAAGCCAGTAATAAACAAAGAAAATGGAAAGTTCTCGAATGCAATGAACTGCTTGTTAGAACTCACTGTCCTGTGCGTAGGGACCAGAAAAATTCGCGTTTTCATTTGGACACAAGTTAGAATTCAATCAGCAATAAGTGTTACATCATCAGTTGGCTCTTGACTTATTTGAATCCTCCTGGAGAGCGCTGAACTAATAATGAAGAAGCAAGTACGTACATATGAACGGAGTGCACATGGAGGGAGGACCCCAAGACATTCCTCTCCACTACTTTCACATGACAACCTCGAAACCAAAGATGTTTGAAGGGTCCAGATGGAGTATGTCTCCGGGAATTGTAACCATACAAACGCTTGACGGGGCTGGTATAAATATGGCCAACTAATTAAAAAATTGAGGAAATATTAGTTACGAGGTGTGTAAACAGGGCTAAAATATAGGGTTTTCAACCTCAAACATCAATTAAAGAGCAAAATACATTAATTTACCATAACAATTGCCAGTCTGGCGTGTACTTTCGAGATTAAAGCAGTATGGAGGCTGGCTAATTTGGTGGCTACTTCTCCCCCCTCTTGGCTTCACTCCCCTCGTCATAATTCAAACCTTATGCTACCATCGTGCTCGAAACACTAGCGCTCTTACCTCCCCTATTTAGGGCTACACTTAGGTTTGTCGAGCAGTACATAGTAGTGTCGGCTCATTTCATAGGGCAAACTTCGCGGTTTATTAGCTACCCGAGACTGTTAATATCAATCCCGTATGTTTGGCTCCTGCATGTTACGGCAGGTTTCTTATTGGCCTAGCTACCAGCTAGTAGAGCAGCCGCTTTACACTAATTGGCGGTGGTCATTTCCGCCATGTTGCTGGCCAGCCAAGCCATTTTGCTGGTGTGTGTGATTGATAGAAACACGAGTATTTCGCGTAATCATCTGTCAACAGCCTAGACTTCTCAGTTATATACATGTACCGACAGAAGCCGATTATCCATTGTCTTTTAACAGTACAAACGTGTAGCAGGTGATATTCTCACGTCTTGTTTCCTTATTTATAACTGGCTTGCAGTCGTCAAATGTGTGTTAAAACCGCTCTCGTATAAATACAGAAGGAGGAGTGAAGTATACGTTATTGACGTTCAACCTGACCTAGATTCAATACGCGATTAAATCGTGTCTCTAGTCACTCTAGTGATTGAGTTGGCCATCCTACCAGCTGTTTCACTCACTTCTTCCCCGCTGACGTGAATACTGAGTCGCTAAATTCTTTTCTGTCGATGTGGTGTTAGTAGCGCCTATGCCGATTTTTGCGTCTATGGTAAATCTGAGTCTTCACCGGTTTCAAATTTCCACGTTCTACGCGTGGGAACACCGCAGCTATAAGAGCTAGAGTACCACGCTCAACGAGAAGAACATCATCTCTATTCACAGCGCGCCAACTGGCGCGCAAGATTTTCGTTTCATCCTTTTTCCTATGAGACTTTAAGTGGCGACTCTACAAAATTTTACTTCTGGGTAGAATTAAATAAAGGCCAACGCATGCCTTTCGTTTAGCACTTTACGTAATCATGTGGTATTTTCAGGGTTACAGCAGTTAAAAAAAGTTTTTAATCATTTTGAGGGGTCTGAAAATCATGTTTAATAAAAGCGTACTGAATTTTTAGAAACGTAGAAGCATAGTTTCAAGTGTGTGTTCTTTTCGTAGATAAACATAATATTAATAAGTTAAACGGCTTCGCGTGAAATAGAATACGCGTGACTCGCTACAACATCGTCCATGCGTCAGGCGAGGATTTTTCATAAACTTTAGAAATCATCTACAGGTATAATTCAGGAAGTAGACGTGACTTTTTTTGTGGCATTGACTGTCCTATGTCCATAATTGCCGTGATACCTGCCCCTTGCGCGACATCATGTTAACACATAATACTCATTTAGGCCCTGTATCTCCCTCGTAAGTTTAACACAATAAAGTAGATTTGGGTAGGTGAAAAGAAACACCCTTCACCAGAATCTCAATCTCATAATTCAGTAAAAGTGGCTGATTGTGTCAGTCATAATTGTTCAGGTAAAAATAAAGCCCATTGTTTGTGTTCAGTTTGAATAAAATGCATTAAAATTTCTCTTTTATCTAAAAAAAAAAAAAAAAAAAAAACAGAAATCAGAAATGTATTTAAAATGTGAAGGCAAAAGGTGATGATTAAAATTTGCTACGCAATAAAAGTTGAAGCTCACTTTTTTTGTTCAGGAAATAATATAAATATTTCTTACTAAGCATATTACGCTTCTAGCGATTTTGAAATTTTAAACCTTTTGGACTAGTCTGTAATAGGGATACGAAAATTGTAACGGGACAAGAACGGTACTATGAACACATCAAATAGTCCCAGTAGCAACCAACGTTGGGACAACGGTAAAAATTGGTTGGAACCGTTGGTAATACGTTGTGTTGGAAAACACACGTAAATACAATGCTGGCCCAACGCAGTATGTCAACAAATATGTTCAAAAACAGATTATTATTATTATTACAGTGAATCAGCAACATTCTGAAAATAGTTATAATAAATCAGGAAATGATGAACATACTGGATAATAAAAATTTTGTTATTTGAATTTTGTTGGTTGAATGTTGGCAACAAGATGGCAAACACACAGCTGTGGTTTAGTGTGTACAATTACATTGGGCCAACGGTATAAAATAAACACTTTACACACTGAGTTCGAGACATAGTTTTTAATGTAGGAAATTACCCATCATTGAAGTTTGTGAAGCGATTGAGTTGCTTTATTAAAATAATTAATTTTATGTGGTAATTATTTAGTTGCTTTAATGTTGGCTAAATTTTGTAAATCTAACCGTTGGTTGTAGGTTGTACCAGTACGTTGGCCCTACATTGCATACCCCACGTTATGCCAACCACAGAAAACCTTGAGCACGAAAGTAAGTTGAGCGTTGGTAGCCAGTTGGTAATATTTGCAATACATTGTGTTGGAAAACACGCGTAAATACAACTTTGGCCCAACAATGCCCCAGCAGCAATCGACGATGGGCCAAAGTTGAAAATTGGTGAGCCGTTGGCATTACATTGTGTTGGAAAACACACATAAATCCAACATTGGGGCAACGTAGCATACTGGCAAATATTTTCGACAATGTATTATTATTGCAGTGAATTATCAACATTTTGAAAATAATTATATTAAAGTAGAAAATGTCTGAGCATTTTGGAAAATCATAATATTGTTATTTAAATTTTGTGGATTTAATGTTGGCAACACGTTGGTAAACATATTACTGTTGGGGTTTAGTAGGCTAATATTGCAAAACTAACATTTTACACAAAGAGTTCAAAATCATGTTTTACAGTATAACATAACAAATCATTCAAGTTTATGACATAAAAATGTTACTTAGTTAAAAACAAGTTAATATTATGTAATTTTTGCTCTGCTGGTTACATGTTGGAACAGTGTTGGAAATCCAAATATTGGATAATAGGTTGTTCCCAGTATGTTGGTCCAACGTTGCATTACTCACATTATAACAACCATAATCTTTTGTATGTAGGTTGGCTGAGCGTTGGTAACAAGTTGGTAATCATAATGTTGGTGTTAGATATGTAATTTTACATTCATCCAACATTGCTCAAACATCACATATGTTTGTAAAGGTTAGGTGAAGGTTATTTTCAGTACATTTTGTCCTACGTTATATAATCCACAGTATGCCAACCACGGAAAGTCTTTTGTTTGGAAGTTAGCTGACGTCGGTAACAAGTTTGTAAACAGACTCCTCCAGTGACACAAATTGTGTTTCTCTCTCTCTAAAAAAAAAAAAAAAAAAAAAAAAAAAACATTAGAATAGAAACTGCAAGGCAATATTAAAGACATAATTTTTGTAAGTTTTAATTTCTTGGTTAATTGTTAGGTACCAGTTGTTAAACATACCGTTGGCAATAGGTATGCACTTTTACGTTGGGTTAACACTGCGTAACCCACAGTAGGCCAACCGCTGAAAAGATTTGGTATGTCGGTTGGCTGAACATTGGCAGTGTTAGAAAACATATCATTAGCAAAATATACATCTTTCTTTGATATTCTGTTTTTATCTATTAAATACACGGCATTTATCTATCAAATATTAGTATTTAACATCTGGCAGCGTAGAGCAGTTCGTAAGGCGACGGATTTCTAATAACTAGTACTGCAATGTAATCTCGGATCATGGTTCGAACCAACCTCGATTTTAGTTGGAATTTTTTTTATTGATTTTAATGATTGGTGTAACCCACAAGAACTCTGAAAATATAAAAAATTATGAATACTGTGCTTAATTTTACTTTTGTAGAGTCAGTTTTGTGAGTATTTTTGTAGAGAAATGTTGGCCCAATGTTGATAAATGGTTGGCATTACATATGTTACACACACAATTTCAACAATCCAGCGACGTTGGGCCAATGTAGGAAATTAGTAATAATCCAACCAAAAATCAATGTTGGACCTACGTTGTTTCGCGTGACATTTCAATGTTGAGCCAACGATGACCCAACGTTGGCCAAACCAAAGTTTGCTACTGGAGAGATTATTACAGTTTTATCGATAGCGAGGTTCGATATTATTAATTGCTTGTCTCTGAAATATGTCGGTTAAGAATCTGTAATAAGTATAGCAATTTATGTTTCAGTCCTCGCGTTTCATATAAAACGCATAAATTAGGTAACTTACGTAGTTTTGTATAAATAAGTCAAACATTTAAATTTTGCACTTGTTTATTTCAGACCTGTCCGGTAGGCCGAGGATACAGTACCTTGCAGATCGTGGGTGAGTGTACAATTTTTATTCTTGCTATTTTTGTAGTAACAAGCATTACGCTGTATAACCATTAAGTTATATTGTAAGTAATAACGTTATGACTAAATTGTTTCCATTGTTATGTTTTCCTTTATAAAACTACAGATTAGCTTAAGGAAAAATACGTTGAGTGTTGAGATGTTGTGAATTTCCTAAATAACTATATAGGCTACTGCACATTTTTTTAGAAAATATATTTGTTTTTTTAAATAGAATAACAGTAACGTGTTTAAAATAAAAATAATTTACTTCAACATTAGTCAGCCGTACAACACGCTCATTGATGTGAATGAGGGCATACATTTAACAAATGTATTCTAATAGCAGTGCGCCCACGGCTTTACTCGTGTGTGTTACTCACAGCAGATAATGTTTGCTTTAGTTGAAAATATATTTGTATACCAGGTAGGTAGTTCAGTCATCAAGCGTTAGAATGACAAACCTGCTAGTTGAGCTAACTCTGCAACAGGATAAGTAGCTATATCGAAAAGCGGTCTTAAATTTGTCCTTGCCACTAACAGCGACTTTGCCTGAGCCTTATTTGTAGTCACAACATTGCTAACGTTGTGGGGTATTCACAGACTTCAAAGGGCCTGTGTTACCACCTCCGGATAAAGTTCTGGATAAAACATATCTAGAAGATAGGCCAGAAAGGTGTATTAGGGTCCTCTGATATCGCTTATCCGAGAAACTATCCACTGAATAAGCTATAATTTACTAGGACCTGCAGATATGTACTTATCCAGAAGTTAAACGAGTAAATGGAACAAAAATGGTGTCATGTATGTTTGTTAATCATGAAGTAGAGGTTAGGATTCAAGTTCACAAAATGGAGACCTACAACTGAAAGTTTTGGTGACTGCAGAAAACTTAATATAAATTAAGTGATTATTAGTAATCATGTATATATTTCAGCTTACATTTTTTGTTATGATTTATTTTGGTTTCAAACCGATTATTAATACAATTTTAACTACTTCGAAGTAAGTGATGGTATAATTATTATTTGTATAATAAAATAAACTATTTAAAAATATAGAAAAAGTATCGACATATTGCTTACAAAGAATTTGTTATTCATTTAAGTTATACAGCTACCAGTTGTTTTATATTCGGGAGTTTAATAAAACGTTTTGTTAACATTTGTAATTTGTTACGCCTATACAATTGCGCAAGTCATCCTATCAGCTTTATTTCAACCAGAATTTATTGAGTTGCATGCGTGAATTATAAAATTAAATTCATCTAGGTCTTTTATTGTATTTTACACTTATATATTTAATCAATAATTTTCTTACTGATCTGTTAAACATGAGAAACAGTGCAAATTTGTAATTTAATTCACGAAGCCTTAAACTACAGGTTGTCCGCAATGTCTTGTTACCCCCCTGTATGTAGTTTACGCATGTTGATATGATATTATGATGTTATGGTATCTTGTGTCGTAACATAACCTTAAGTATTCAGTGGATCCGTTTGGGCTCCTTCATTCTCATGGCAGAAAATAATTTTTCGCCAAATTTTGTGAGACATCTTCCGAAGCATTTCATTGCTGATACGAGCAAAAGCAAGTCTCACTGCTTCTTTGAGTTCATCTGTGGTTTCGTAGCGCTGCTGTGCAACATACTCCTTAAATGGAGCCCCAAAGGCTATTATCATACGTTGAGATATCTGGGCTTCGAGGTGGCCATTCAAGTGGAGCAGGCAGAACTGCTGAACCTCGGCCAATCCAAAGATTCCGAAAGACCTCGGCAAGGTATTCCCTAACAGAGATGGCATAATGGGCTGGCGCTCCATGCTGTTGGAACCACACATAATTCATATTACCAAGCTCCTCCAGTTGTGATACAAACCAAGTTCGCAGCATGTCCAGATAAGTTGTCACGTTCGCTGTTCCATCAAAGAAATATGGTCCAAACAAATGTCAATTGTCCATTGCAGCCCATATCATGACATGTGGAGGATTATGTTCCAATTCCTCGACATAATGTGGATTTTCCTTGGATCAGATCACAACATTTCGTGATCGACAGCTCCGATAGATGGTTCACTCATCACTGAAAATTACCTTTCCATGTTTTGGGACTGAGTCGAAAGTCTGACGAAGCAACGCACACGCATCCCGTCTATATGCTCAATCATTGTCTGATAACTCCAGAACGAACATGGGGCGATATGCTTGAAGATGCAGGTCGTTATTCATGTGTTTATGCTGTGTCCATCGCGGTATTACAATCTCCGTGGATCGCTTGCGGAGCGACTACTTTTGTGATCCTATTACTGATTCCTCGACTTCCTGACATTGTTGCACTCTGGTTGAAGGTCTTCCAGTTCGTAGTTTGTCTTTGATGTTGCCCGTTTCAAAGAGTTTGTGTTCCCAACGCAGAAGGGGTTGTTTTTGTGGCGCCTCTTTATGGAATCGTTGTTGGAAATCGGCACGCACTTCACGAAGTGTCTTCCCAGTATAAGGACGTTTGTGAACCCAAGCACTCATAACAATCCTCTGTTTCTAAGCGTATTCGCTAGTATCACACATGGTTCACATTCCTTGTCTGCAACACAACCCAACGCATGCCTTGAATCCACTGAATATTTAAGGGTATGTTACAACACAAGATTCCATAACATCATAATACCATAACAATATGCATTAACTACATACACAAGGGTAACACGAGATTGTTGACATCCTGTACAACAACCCAGCGAAACTAATTTCAACTAAAAAGTATACAGCTAGCTAAATTTTTACCACCAACCTATGAAAAAAACTAACCAAGTATCTCCGAATATTTACCTGATAGTTATCTGGTTTCTATCCAGTGGTCGTAATACACAATGACTGACTATCAGTAGCTGATAGCCTATCCAGCAGATAGTAATCAGCCAGTTTTATCAGGAGGTGGTAATACAGGCCCTAAATGTAGGAGGGTAATCAAATGAAATGCACAGTTTATGTGGTATGAAGACTGATTAGCCCCGAGCACAAGCTTCCTGCCCTCAATAACATACTTGTTTTTCAAAACCTTCTTTTTAAGTTTAGTGCCATTAGGCAGTTTTGGCGAGATAATGTTTTGCCAAAATATATACTTATTTGGTGCCCCAACCTTGAGGTTGGTAAGATAGAATATGTCGAATGACGCTGTCGAGGCATTTTAGTGGATAGTGGACTGCATAATACATTTTTACCGCTTTTGAACGGCATCATCTAATTGCATTGATTTAATCTGTCTTGCATTTTTTGTGTGCCAGAAATGCACATCTGCAAAGCTTTAATGGAATTTGAGTCAAGAATCTTTGGAAAAAAAGACTCGAGCTACGAACAACCCTGTCACATAACGTCAAAATTATTCACGAAAACTAAATTTAAAAATAAAATATTTCTTTCGTAGGCTTATTGAGGTAGCACAACACGTCTCGATATAACTGTACAACAAAACACCTGTGTAATTTGTTCCTCGCTGGTCATGCTTGTTTTTGGATCGTCTGCTTTGAGAGTGTACGATTAAGTTTTCTTCTTAATAAGTAAGTTATCTCATAATATAAAAAATTTACATTAGTTTTTAAAATACTTACGTAAGCATCATTCTGACGTGAACACCACATCAATATCTCTACTGGTTAGATAAGTATCATCGGCTGATAGAAAACAAATTTTATGTCTCTCCTTTAGGAGTCAAATTTCGAAAAATCTTAATTTCACACCCTAAATATTTGTTGAAGTATTCAAACGAAGTGAAAATCACGACGATAGCTCGTTCAGTCGAAGCAAAATCGATTATTCATTAAAAATAACATATAAACCCTATAGTCTACAGTACAGAGAGTTCGAATTATGAAAAATCTTTAAACCATTTTGTGGCTAATTACCTAATCATCCTGAAGCAAAACTAAACTGAATATCTCGATGGGTTCGATTTATAGCGAAGACACATTCCGGGTCTTTTCACCACCTTAGAGACTGATTTTCAAAAACCCTTGAATCACATTTTAAACTACTTTACTGGTGTATCTTGCAATGAAAACACGACAATAGCCCACTGGGTTCAAGATATATCGACAAATAATTGAAAACACATTTCATCACTTTTAACCCCTTTTCACCTCCTTTGGTAGGGAATTTCGAAAATTTTTGAAATTACTTTTTGGGTATTTGAGTAAGAATCAATCTTAAATCAAAATGATGTCGCTATATAAAAATCAGTGGGATCAATATATATCGATTGTGAATCGAAAATATATTTTATATTATTTTACCTCTTTGGGGTCGAATTCGTAAAATATATTTTTATGTTATTTGTGATATTTACAAAAGCATCAATCTAAATCAAAGAGCACTTCGATATCTCGATTGGTTCGATAGATATGGAGGAATTATCTGAAATACATTTTACGTATTTTCACTCCCTTAATTAAAGAATTCCGAAACGTTTTGGAGTCCTGTCATAGACATTTGTATACGTAACCAATTTAAGTAAAAATCACGATGATAGTCAATTGTGTTTCAAAGATATAGACGATTCATAAAGAACACACTTTGCCCCTTTTTACTGCATGAGGGTCGAATTAAAAAAAATCCTAAAACTGCTTTTTGGATATTTACGTCAGCAACATTTTTAAGTGAATACCAACTCTCTATCTCGGAGGTTTCGATAGATATCGCTAATTAATCGGAAACACATTTAAGGTCTTTTAACTCCCTTAAATGTTGAATTTAGGAAAATCCTTAAGTAGACTATTGCGCATTTTTATGTGTCCTATTAAAGTAAAAATCACTTTAATAGGGGATTCGAGCTGTATCGACGTTTCTTCGGAAATACATTTCACCCATTTTCACCCCCTTAGGGGTCGAATTTCGAACATTTCCTTCTTAGTGCTCGCCTACGACTTGAGGGGAAGCAACAAAAAAATTTCACGATTATAGGTTTAGTGGTTTGGGCTGCAGTTTGATATGTCAGTCAGTCAGTCAGTCAGTGTTGTCTTTCATATGTAGAGATTGAAAAATATTTTTTCTGCTTTACATTTACTTGTCCATAGAACAACGAATTATAGAAATGCAAAGACGTCTTATATTGTTGTCGTATCCTGTTTGCCGTGATAATGCTTTTAACTAGTATTATTTTACGTTTCTACATAGATGTATTTTTGAAGCAGATGCACTATGAAATATGCTGCAAAACTAAGTAAATTAATATTTATTTATATACTGGTGGACTGGTGATCATTTTTCGACAAGCTACTGTAAAATAATTATCATTGTCAGTTAAGGTTTACAACGTGAGTGTGAACTGGAAATGTCCCTGAAACGCTGAGAGATAAATTTCCGAACTTGTGTATAACGAGAAAGCGCACTGGGCGTTCATCTGTTACATGCAGTTTATTCATGGTCGCAATATATCTCACCGCTACGTAACGCAGGTGCTAGCACTTCGTGGCCCAAGGGTTTTGAGTTATGACCCGGAGACATTCTGAAAACCGAACTTCTGCTTCGTTCTGCACAACTTCTCTCTCTGACGTAAATAATCGCAGCACATTAACAAAACAGGGCACGCAGCCCACATTTTTACTTACAAGATGATGTAAATTTGCTTTCATACATTAATATCAGTATACTTACTTCCATGCTTTATTTAATTATATAAAGATATTCGCAAAATGGTTCATTATTACAGAGAAATAGAAAGTGTGACTTGTATTGCATTGTCGCCAACTGCGACTTGGAAAAAATTAAGACATTTCATATTGGCTTTACTACGTCGATAGCGCTGTGGGTGGTTCTGCTTCAAGTTAGGCCAATAATTTTACTAAGCACCCTCTCGGTGGTCTTTAAGGGAATTTTTAATGCTGTGTATTTTAGTCTTAACGTTGTTAAAAGTGCAATATTAATTTATCAACACATTTTAGTTTCAGGATTGCGCTTTTTAGAACATATTTATCGACAACTACATAAAGGGAAGTATTAATAGTGTATCGTTTTACCTCAAGTTATTTAATGAGATTGATACTAAGAATGTCTTGAGGTATATAGAATATTTGAAATTATTTTTTGAATTACTTTGCAAATTTTGTCATAAAATTGAAAAACTTGGTTACAAAACATTTCCACTCTAGGAAACCACTTATAGTAAAATCAGTGCAATAGTAACGTCTAGTCGTTAATTACATCTGTTATGTTCATATTCTCCCTTAACCTGATATCATAAAACCCTTACTCTGTAGCGGCCGTTCTGAAGTTGTGTGTGAACCTCTAAAACCGCAATAAACACTTCATGAATATAACTGAAGCTACCAGTGTTGTTGTAGGAACATTTAAATTGCATCAGGTACCCTCAGTGACCACTCAATCAGATACCATGCGCAGTTTAGCAATAATTAATTCTGTTTACGTTGTACCATATTCATAATCTACGTTTACTTTTCATCATATTTTGGTGGCATAGAAATTTTATTCCCGAAACATTCATTAGTTCGGACCTCGGCTATTAGGCGACCACCATGCGAATTAAATAACGTATATTACCACCAATAGTCAACATGTATAAATATGATTTGTTCACTACATGGAATACGTACTGCACAATAGTGAACGCCATGTGCAACACGTTGCTGTGTAAGGAATCCCACGAAGAGAGACGAGAGACTATGTACTGGACGTAGCTAAAAGTGCGCTGTTGTTTATATACTCTGTGCTACGTATATCATATAGACATGTCAGCAATTCGGACACAATTTTTTTACATATTGTTTATACATAAATATAAGTATATATACAAATATAAAAAATTGTATAGCTGTATGTATTTACATATACAATGTGTGCATTTGTGTAAATTTTAATGAGGCAAAGAGAATATAGTTTATATTCATTATACATTTAGTATACTTATATCTCTGTACCTGTCATTAGCCTCAACATTTCCTGAAGAAGTTTTTGCATTTTGAAAATAGTCACGGTACTGTTTTACATTTAACAAATAACTGTCTCCACCGTAACTGACATAATTTCCCCCTCATTTAAACTATGGAGAGACAGCAAGAGGTAATTTTCCCTTCAGGCATTACGCAAATGTTTCGTAATATGAAAGTTCAGAATAACAAATGATCTTGCTAGTAGTAGGATAAGTCGACGTCCATTCATTACAATTTTAATTAATTTGTATTAACTGTTATGGCGAGTTTATTTTCCAGCGTAGTCCTTAACTTACCGGACACGTCGTGCCAATGTCAATAATAAGGAAGCAATGTCAAGGAAAATATTATTTTGTGGCAGCTACAAATTATTTTACTGATGTTTAACCTATATCATGGGTTTTTTACGCTCGAATCAAAAACATTTTTTGTCGCCACCATAATATAGTGGCCGCCAAAAAATAATCGTGTTCACTATAAATAATTCGGCAGGGAACAGCGCCTTCAAAATATTTATTTCAGTGTAAATGCAGACACAATCATGGCTTAACGAACAGCAAATGACAGTCTGCTGTCTGCTTCAATACAAATACATTAGCGCAGGCTAGCTTAAAGACTCGTGAACCCAAGAAATTTCCCGGACCCTTAGACATGATTGATGACTGTCTTGAACTCAGGGCTGGAGCAACGTCTATTTGGTTACAGGAATCGTTGTCTCGCCGAAGATTGTTGTTGGGCATCTTTAATGTCTCAAACACTGCTTTTGGCATCTTCAATGTGACGAACACTGCTGTTAGCATCTTCAATGTGACAAGACAAACAAGTGTGGTTCCAGCCCAGAAGTCAAGACAGTCGTACAGTGGCCGTGGATGTTCTTACACATCTGAGATATATTTGGTTGGTACTAAAACACCTACAACCCCGAACGATATTTACCTATTGCGAGAAGCAACCTTGCTTACGAGGAAAGCGCAGACCAAAACATGTAACTATAGCAAAATTCCATTGTACATATTACGACACCAATGATATGTCGTTAGTTTTTAAAGTAATGCGTAACGTTCAACGTCAAATTACATCTCGTCTAGAACTGTCGAAAATTCTGAGTGCAATCCAACAAATAAAAAACATAGATTTACCTTCACCCCGCGCACTTTAATTGCAGAACTTCTTTTTTTAATTCATCTTTATTTCTCTATAAAACAGCTGCCCAGCTGCGGCTTCGGAATTTCACGCCGCATTACAAGACCAAATATCCTTCACGATATTATCCCCTGTAGTACCTCTACGGACGCTCGTCAAATCTGTCGAGAACTGCTGCAACGACAAGAATCAAGACATGACGGATTCAGTCTCATATACCACCACACACATGCCGATGTCTTTGCCAGCTGTATCGACGAGAATGAGTCACACATACACGTCGTCCACGACTGTTCGTTCAACAGCAACAGATGCCGATGCCAACTTCTCCAAGGCATTAATACTACAAAGCGACATCCCAGATATATCCGGAATAGCTTTGAGATTGACGACATCTACTTCTGGAATTTATTCCAGTATTTCAACAAAAAATCGTACGGGTACATTTACCTACAACTATCCTTTGGATCCGGAAGCAGAATTCTACGCATCCCTTCGGGTATCTCCGATGATCAAAGTTGTAACGTCCAACAAGAAGGACCTGTGGAAAACTGTGATGAAGACCTACAACTTCTGTATCAATCCATCACATCCGCTGACAGAAGTGGACGGTGCGTTTCTACAGTTATGCAGAGCTTTATCCCAAGAGATGAAGAAACGCCAAGACCTGGGTCAGGTGATCGAAGATCACAAATTTTCGACTTACTCAGACTAAAGGTTACTCCTGTAAATGTAGCTCAAATAATTTTACGTTTGTTATGTTCACCATTACAATTGGTAACTAAAACAAGTTTCTGGGTAACGAATCATAAGTTAGGTAATCTTGTTAGCAAAGTGTTTCAACAAGCTTTAAATAATTCAAAATGCATTATAAACAATATGGCTGGCTGCGGTGACCGTGGTGGCCGAATGGTCAGACAATTCGCCTCCCGCCTAAGTAGTCCGGGTTCAATTCCCGGCGGGGTCTGTCCTCGGATTTTCGCATGTTGGACGATGCCGTTGGTTGGTGAGTTTTTTCGGGGATCTCCCACTTCCCCCGCCCTTTCATTCCGGTGCTGCTACATACTCACCTCATGTCACCCTTCACCATCGCTAAAGACCTACAGTAGGCCGACAGTTTTCAGAAGAAAATAACGATTGTGAAAATCAATCGGTTAAATTTAAAGATTTAGGCATATTATTATTATTCCTTTGCTTGTGGCGAAGTAAAGGCATTCGCCTTTTCTTACACTGAACCACGTGTACAATGTTACATTAGTTGAAGCATAAATTTACATTATACATTTCACGTACATTTTAATATTCTTGCAAAATTACTCTAAATATTACTAACATTAATTTATTTAAATCTACGCTTACTAATTATAACACATAATATCATCACTTATCACAAATATAGAATAAAATAAAATAAAGAAAGGGAGAAAGAAAAAAGAAATTATTCAATATACAGTAGTAAATCAATATCTTATACTACTTTAGATGTTTGTTTGGTCGAGATAAATAGATAACTTTTGTTTAAAGCTGTTTAAACTCTCAATTGTTTTCAAATTACTTGGCAGATCATTCCAAGAGCGAGTACCGGAGACAGTGAAAGATAGGGAAAAAATGTAGACATATGATTAGTTATAATAAAATAATCGTCTCACAAGAACGTGTGTGGTGATTATGATTCATATTGAAGGGTTGAAATCGGCTTGCTAGGTATTTATGATGCCTCAAAGTAAGTGTTTTCTTTATAAGTATGTGCAACTTTCGCCTATCTTCAAGATTGAGCGGTTTTTGTTTTTTATAATATGTGCTAAATGATCAGAAGATTTTGAATTATACCGTACACTTGCATTTTGAAGGCGCTGCAATTTTGCAGCCAAATCACAAGTAAGGTCATTGTAGACAACATCGAAATAATCTATGTGAGGAAATAAAAGTGACTGCACAAGAAGTTTCTTTGTGGCAATGGCAAGAAGGTTTTTCATTCACTTAAGCGAGTGCAATGACGCAACCACGTTTCTGCAATTTTTTTTTACAAAATAATTCATGTTAAGGGTGTCATTATTTTGCATTCCTTATTTTGTGACACAGTTCTAACAATATATTGACTATCTACAATAATTCGATTAAGTAGGTTAGATTTAATGGATTTTTTAAGTTTATTTGATCTTACTATGACATACTGTTTTCTGCGCATTCATTTGCAATTTTTATGTCCACATAACTACGTTATCCAGGTCTATGTTCATTTTTTTCAGCGCAGGTTTTTAGTTCACTTGGTACATCACTTAGATACAGTTGGAAGTCATCAGCATAAATATGATAGTTCGCGTACTGCAAAACACTAGGTAAGTCGTTAATGAAAATATAAAAGGGTAGAGATCCTGGTACTGATCCCCGAGGAACACCACATCCTACACTGCACCAGTTAGAAGTTGTATTGGTTGCTTTAACACACTGTTTGCGGTCAGACAGGTAGGACTAATACCACTATATTGCAGCGAAAGAAAGATGACAGTTTTTCTAGGAGTAAGTTATGATTCACCACGTATTAAATGCTTTGCTGAAATAAAGTTGAGTATAAACTGTTAGTTTTCTGCTATCCATGGGTTTCCGTATATCGTCGGTAACACTTGTCATCACTGTGGTAGTACTGTGATAAGCTCGAAAACCCGATTGATAAGATGAAAGTAAATTATAGTTATTTAAATATATGTATAGTTGACGGTGCACGATATATTCTACAGCTTTAGATATCGTGGGCAGGATACTTATTGGCATGTAATTATTGGAAATACTAGGAGATTTTACTTTTGCAAGAGGTCATGCATAGGCATATTTCCACTGAAATGGGAAAACCTCCGTTCTCAGCGAGTAGTTGTAAATATCTGTAATTGGTTCTATATATTTTTTTAAAATAAATATTATCGGTAGTTCATCTGGACACATTGCCTAAGACGAAATGCGGATTATAGCTCGAGCCGCATCAAGCAACGAAACTTGACACAGAGAGCATGAATCAAAATTCAATTGTACCGTATTATTAGCACACTTAACAGTGCAAAGGTTGTTGGAAATAGTGCAAGTATTTGCGAAGTAATCATTTCATTCATCAAGGGGTACGATAGGAGTATCATCTTTGTTAGGTTGCTGCAAATTTCAAGTGATTTAAGAGGGCGTGGTACATAATTCAACGCTAAAAGCATTAACCTATAACTGTAGGTTTCTTGAAACCTGTTTGCGAAAGTTAAACAATAGCAATCCTAGACAATAGTTTTAGCCAGCGTTTTAAACAAAATTGTTTCCAGTGTTACGAACATCAGAGGCACAATCTCTGACGCCGGAACCTCGTGCATTTAACTGCGGCGCAAGAGGTCACGCGTAATGAATTAGTAATTCTGGATCAATATTTACTCATAAAGTTGGCAAATACCTTTATCTAGGATTGCCATTGAGAATTTTATCCATACTGGCTTTGAAAAAAGCGTAGAAATCAATTGATATTTTCAACGTTTAATTTTCTACCACTCACTCTTAAGGCTCTGACACAAAGCTCGAGAGGACGATGAAGCTGACAACAGTTTTTCAGTGTGATTTAATTTTGTTTTCCCAACCACGTGAGTACATGCGTTCCTAAGTTCTCTATAGTTTTCAAACATTTCCTCACACACCTGAGACTGAAAGTCACATGCACGAGCCCGTTTGAACAAACGAAAAGCAGTATCATGTTTTCGTAAAAACTCTTTAATTGTTTGAATATGCCAAGGAGCAGGTGGACGTTATACTCGTTTGGTCACTAGAGGAACATGCTTATTCATAAGAGACGTCATTTAAGAGTTCAGATGATCGACCTTATATTCTATGCAAGAGGAATCGTTTATGTTGTGCCAAGGCAGGGACTTCGCATCAAAGAGTAAACTTTGTTCATTTAATCCTCTATAATTCCTATAAATGACAATTTTAGACTGTGTGTTATTGTGCTTGGCATCGAAACACTCGCATATTACATAAAATAAAAATTGTTAGCCCTTAGTATTTGTTTGAAAACGTCATCTTTAACCAGCAGAGTTGTCAAAGTATTCCGATAACATTTCTGAAACTATTTTCCTACACTTGCCCTTTGCATTCAGCATCAGAAATGTCCCCACACGGTACCTTCAGTCTTGTTCCAGACAAAGCTGTATTAATTAGATCTTGTTTTGTTCCAGGTTAATTAGTGCATCATACAAACAGTAGCAGACTTGGTAACTTGACTCTTATTCCTCGTCCTTCTATTTCGTGTTGTGAGTTTCGTAATACCCTTTCAGAAAATGGTTGTTTAATTACATTGCGTCGGTATTACGCTTGCCTCTGAAAATGGCAGCTTATAATGAAAGGTTTTAGAAAATTTTGTATAAATGTCTAGTAACGTAATTAGTGGCTTTGTATATCATAGAATATGTAGGTAGTCACATAAATTATGTTTTAAGCGATTAAAGCGAGAGAGGTGGCGCGACGGTTACACGTTGCAATCGTATTCGGGAGGACCCAGGTTGGACCCCTGGCTCCGGCCATGCTGATTTCGGTTTTCCATAGTTTCCCGAAACCACTACAGGCGAATACTGGGATGGTTAATTAACATAGGTCATGCCGACTCCTCTCCCAGTTTGTCATTGTATCTCTAATGACCTCGCTGTCCGCGAAACGTAAAGTCCACTTACATTACCGTACTTCTAAGCAATTAGGTCATATAATTTGAATAAATACAACATGTATTTATTTTTTTTCCATAAAGACGGGGCTTTCGAGCATTGGTGACTTTTAATCTTAATAATGAATCATTATTTGGATGAATCATTGACTTGTGCGTGAGTTTAGTCCAGTTATTTGTATTATGGGTTTGATGAAACAGACTAACTCTAACCACGCATCTAGTCAGCAAATATAAGTCCTTTGGTACAGTGTATTATCTCTCTGAACTGTCAATACTGCTGCACACCTGAGTCGCATAGACTCGGTGAGCTGATCAATAATGATCCATCTCAGACGTGTTCAGTTGTAGTTAAGTCAGGGGAACGAGCTGGCCGCGACACACGCTCGACAAACTCCTGGTACAGCGTGTCGTCCACCAACACAGCTATGTGTGAACGGACGTTACAATTCAAGGAACGAGACAACTCGCTGGTTCCATTGGTGAGTGCACCTCTCACAGGTCTTGTCTCATCCCGTAATTTTGTTAGTAGGGTCGCAGCTGGCCTCCAACTAGAGCGAACCGGGTTATATTCCTTCCGGTGTCAAACCCGAATTTCGCATGTGACAGTCGTGCTGGGCGATGACGTTGGTCGGCTGGTTTTATCGGGGATTTCACGTTTCCTCTAGCTCTTCATTCCAGCGCTGCTCCATACTCACCTCATGCCACACCTCACCAGCGCCGACTGAAATTTCTTAACAAAATGTTAATAAGCATACATACATACACTGGAAAATTGCAAAAATATTTGTAGTCAACATGGTGTCCAATAAACGCTTGTATATTTACTGTACTATTATTGGATGATGTAATTAGTGACATGCACGAACTGTTTTAGGACAGTCACACACGTTTATTGTTAAAGTTGCGTAGTTCTAAGTTCATGACATATAATCAGGAATGACAACTCTGGATCAAACAGCATATCTTTGGAGAGTACTAGAAAAGTTTGGCATGGCTTACTGCAAATCAATTGCCACACCAATAGACACAAATTGCAAGTTAAACCTTTGGGACTTTGCTGTAGGCAAAAACAGTACCTCAAATAAATGATAGATGGATATGATAGTATATAGAGAAAATATTTTTGTACCAACAACCCTTGAAAACGCTGTACTTTCTTGTAACATATATGATTGTCTGATGTACGTCTGACACAACGTAGCTGTCTGTAGACCAATAACAGGCATCAGATATTAGAATAGCGGATTTCTTATTGGCTTGGTCAAATAGGATAACAGCACCACGTATAAGCGAAAGCCAGTAGTCTTCTAATAATCTCAACATACGTTGAAACCCAGGAAACAGTCAACTCTTCCTGCGTTTTTCCAGTGTTTCCAAGTAGATGACATTTATTTGTGTAATGATGTGATGAATGAGCCGGACGTGTGTGTGTGCCGGTACTTGCTAGCGAATAAGCGTGTATGTGTGTGAGGCACTTGGCATAACTAGCTTGCTGCAGTAGTATAGAGAGAGTGTGTGTGTTTATCGCGGCGCCTGTACGGCGGAGGTCTGGTTGGCGCCGTAACGCCTGGTAGCTCTGCAACCCGCCACGGTCTGGCGGCCCGCCAGGCAGGCGTGTATTGATGCTCGTGTAGTTCACAACCCACCCTCTGTACACTTCACAATGCCAACCACCGTGGCGCCTATCCGCGCTCTTCTGTCCTCCGCGACCACACACAACTACATACTACACTCCCCTCTACTACCAGCACCTCCGCTCGTCTTTTGTCTGCTGCCATTGTCACCAAGGCCGTGATCCTTCACTTAAGGTAGCTGCCTGGCGTCTGTCCAGGCCGCCGAGATGTGTGAAGAACTTCGGCAGTTACAAGATTATTCAAAAATTGTTCATCGCTCACGAGACTCGTCTGCTTAGGAGTAGCATTCATAGAACGTCACATAGGGTCTCCTTGTATCTACCTCCAACTGTATTTTTAAGCTTCTGAAATGGTAAGAATTGGTATTTTTGTGGTCCAATTTAGGTATGGAAATCTTGATGCATAATCTTTTAAAGGATGTAGTCGTGTACAGTATACTTTCATCTTTGACATTACGACTCCTGAAAGGAGAGTTGTCGGCTAGAAGACTGCACGCCAGTTCAATTACTTGCGTCTAGAGGTTTGGTTGAGGCGGATATGCCCGTCCTGTGTCGTCCTTATCGCTTCTAGACATTCAGGACTCGAACGAGCATAATATGGTCACCCAGACTGCTGTATTAATGTCTAGTACTTTTGCGAGACTTAATTTTGAGCCAAAAGAGAGCTGTTACGGTATTCTTATCTCCCAGTTTAGTTCGACATAAACTAATTTGCATGACTAAAACGCAATAGTTTTAGCTAATTATGTGTTAATATAAGTTTTGTTTATTAACTGCTTAGCTGGATTTTGGCCTGAAATTAGTCTACATAAAGAAAGCTATTTTAAACATAACTGTAATCCGTTTTTTTTAAACTATATATACTGTCATTCATGTTGAAAATAAATATGGTAGAATGAGTAAGTACAGATGAGGGACCGTCATTTTGAGGGATAACGTTTAACACGTCATAATAAGAAGCTGAATGACTGTCTTCATATTTGGGTATGCTGCTCTGGTGAATGCAAACGGCATTGTTTTGTCGAGACGTCTGGGTTGGATTCCCATGCGAGGTCGATCTCGATCTCTTGCGTGTATGAAACGTGGTGGACGTTGCCGTTAAAGTGCTGATGTTGACTTTCCACTTCCAGTTCCCCAGCCAATCACAACACGTCGCCCATTTCATGTCATCCATCAGTATCCAGCAGACTTACACTTGCGCTCTGTTCAGAAGTCCGGGCCGTGATATTCTGTCTCAGGTTATTTAGAAATACAGACGTCATACAGCCGGTAGGTTATCAAACTCAGTCATACACCTACCTCCAATCAGTGTAAGGCGGCAGCCAGGCCAATAGGAAACTTGTAACATGCAAGAGCCGAACATACCCGGGGCTCGTATCAACAACCTCGGGCAGCTAATAAGCGGCGAAGTTCAAGCCGCCTCGTTATTTCACGACTGCATGACTAAGGGCCCTAAATTTTTGCGAATTTTTTTTTCACCAACTTATTTTAAAGCCCTACGTGCACATTTACAGCTCAGCTTCATGGTAAGTGATTGGACGTTTTCACTATTACACGACTTGGGTTTTCTTTCCCGCCGATCACAGAGGTGTGGTGTCTCTGTGGCAGTATTCTTTCTGGCACAATCAAATAAGCTATGCCTCGGCACCAAAATACGTTGCGAATAACCACGAAGCAGAACTACAAACGTCGACATGAGGCATTGAACACGTCGATCCAGATCATTTCGTGTATTACTATTTAGTCTGTGGTCCTGTCCTCGGCTACCACCTTCCCCATATCAATATTTCCCTTCGCCAAACGTCACACCGTTTGAATTTCTCATAATGTTTAGAGATGATGATAAATGATTTGTGCCAACATACCCTTGAAAACACTGTAGATAATTGCAACACACATCATGACTGGGTGACGTACGTATGACACAACATAGCCGTCTGCAGACCAATAACAGATATCAAATATT